>CAFUXE010000378.1:187737-198155 GCA_903364295.1 Serranus cabrilla | reverse complement strand
TAAATATGTGGAAGTTCTTGCAGCTGCAATACTTAACACAAGCATGCAGTGAGTGGATAGTAAGCGTCTATTGAATATACTTGGTAAAGTGTGAGAAATACTGTATTAGGGGTGCAATGATACAAAAATGTCAAGGTTTGGCTCATAGCCAGGAGGAGTCACTGTTGAGCCAGGTTTAGACTACCCAACTTTGAAGGTTTTCACATTGTTGAGCAGTTTACACTACACAACTTGGAGATTTGTGGTTTGTGCTGATGAGAATGTATGGTGATGAGGGGGGGGTGGTTCCAGTTTACAAGAAAAAAATCTGTGGTTTCATCAGGTCGATGAGGTAAAAAGTGACAAAGCAGCGTTCCACATAAATTATTTATCTGCCTACTGCTGAAACATTGTGTACAATGTGTAGGTTTTTTTCTCTTTCAAACACACACATTTGCACACATATTGCAGCCTTTTTTCCCTCTACCAAACTTTTCTTCCTTTTTTCTTCTGTCTCAAACACAAACACCACCACCTCAGCCTCAATATCCCCTGTCAATACCTGTGAACTGCGCTCTCATTAGCTGTGGTTCCCTGACAGACTCCTCAACAGATTTAGATATTCAGCATGCTATCTGGAATGTGTTGGCGATGCATCTGTGAACCCTTTGGCAAGCATCTTTGAACAAGTTCACACATGGGGACCGAAGCCAGCGCCAGTTTGCCTTTATCTGGGACAATTGTTGGGGATCCCATAAAAACCTCAAGCCAGCAGATGATAGGGGCTAAAGTCAGGCAGTGTGTGCTAAACAGAGTTTGCAGGGGGAAATGCAGAAGTATATGTTTCTCTGTTTGTATTATGAAATGACAGAAGAAAAAGTCCAAAAGACAGGGAAAAACTTCTCATTGGAGACTGAGGTAACATTCTTCCCCCTGGCAATTTTGGTGAACAATTTTTATTATAAAAATATGGAACATAAAGAACATTGCTGTCATAAAAGGCCAATAAACTATTTCTTGTGCTCTGAAATTTACAATGAAAAAAATGCGTATCAGTATTTGTAGATGTTATACTCCCAGTGTCCACTGGAATTTTTTAACATCTATATTTCAGAAAAATAATTTGTTAAATCTGTGGGTCAGTGTGGGCCCAACATTTACACTCAGTATTTATTTATTTATTCATCGTCTGTAAAGTAACTGGGTCAGTAAGTAAATGTCAAAAAAAATCCCTCCAGTTTATTTTAACTGACCTTTTACCTTGGTTTTCCAGGATGCGGTGGCTGAGGTTATGAAACAGGTCCACAAGTTGGATGGCAAGCTGGACGGTCTTGTGCCCATGTTCATCAACACAAACACCGGGCAGTTCAGCCATCAGGGAATCTACACACTAGGAGCCAGAGCAGACAGCTACTATGAATACCTGCTGAAGCAGTGGATCCAGGGAGGCAAGAAGGAGAACCAGTGAGTCAGACCAAAGAATAGCCAGTATTCCCATTTACATGAATGAAATGTTACAACCTTACTGGGGCTCATTTTATGCAGTTCATTCCAGTTCAATTTGATAGCTACTAAACTAACACAGACTTGACAAACTTACTTAATTGTACATTTTTACGAGAGGTCTGCTCATGTGGAATTTACGTGTCGATAATGTGCAAATATCAACAGCATCAAATGTATAAAGGCACTAAATAATAAAAGCATGGGCAGCTGTAGAACTTTTATAAAAGTAGGCCTATTACTTTTTTACTTCGCAGCTTGTTTCTTGCTTCTCTTTCTCTCAATGGATGTGTTAAAGAAAGTGTTCCAGTCCTCCATCACAGGCCGTCTGCAATATATGTAAATGGGGGTAAATAGTAAATCAACAGTAGTTACCACATAGAAGTGATGCAATCAATTAATATAATAAAACAATTCAAGTGTATATAGTCTTTTCATTCACTAAAAACTACTGAAAACTGCTGGGAAGACCCTTATTGTCAAAGCTATACATCCTCTGAATTTCCGAGGTCTCTTGTTTGTGGTTGTAAAGTTTCATGAGGTTGTGATTATCTTAGAGAACGGGTGTCAAATATACGGGCAGAAATGGCCCACCAGAGGGTTCACCTCAGCCCAAACGGATGACTTTGCAATGTGTAGAAATAACTGGGAAGTCATTAATTCCATTTTTAAGGGCATGCACTATTCTCATTTTGTCCACGGGGAGTGCACTGTCCTAAAGTAGAAGAAGCCACTCTTAAAAAATGGGCCAGTTTATGTTTCTTCACAGAGGTAAAGAGGAACCAGTGTGATCGGTGTGTTCAATGCACCTTTCAGAGCTCAAGGAATAGGTTCAAATGCGACTCGGAGCCCTTCCCTGCATGTCTTCCCCTTAAAATAGCCAAAAAATTGTTTTAAAAAAAATAATACAGAAATTGTCTGTCCAGACAAGCGACAGGCTTTCGGCAACACAGTTTGATGGGGGAGATTGTATTACATTCTAAGCTGAAATGTATTTATCATGCAGTATTTTTCTGCATTACAAACGTGTGATTATCCCCTGCTGTATTTCTACATACTGACGCCCGAGCAAGATGGCTAAATGCTGATGTTACCTAAATTGGCCTCACAAGTGGCACTACTGCACAACCTTGCACTAATTGCTGCAAGGCCTGATTTAGTGTGAATGCAGTAAAAAAACAGAATGTTGCTACTGAAGCGCCATTCATTTGTCTGTTTGTTTTTAGGCTCTTGGAAGACTATCTGCAGGCAATAGAGGGGGTAAAGAAGAACCTACTGCAGAAGTCTTCTCCTAATGGCCTCACCTTTGTTGGAGAGCTCTCACATGGACAATTCAGCCCTAAAATGGTCAGTAATATTTGAAACTAGCCCTGAGGTTCTCCTGCTGGTCTGCCCTCTTAAAGCTGTGAACCTTCTGCTACCCTGGAAAATGCAGTTTAATTTTAATGTTCCCATCTGTCGACCAAGTTGGTCTGAGTCTCTTCCATCTGGGTGGCGTGTTAAAACATTACAATTTGCAATGTCTTCACAAAACTGTCAGAAAAGGCAAATTAGCACATTTTCTTGCTGAAAATATATTTTTTTTTAACAGATTGCTAAGAATAATAAAGAAATGCATTTAAAAATGTGCTACTTTGGCTCTGACGCAGCTGCATCTCTCTTGCTACTGTGTCTGTGACAGTCAAACCGGCTCCAGGTGATCGAGCAGAGCTGGTTCGAACATTATGCAGCGTTATAGCTGAAGTTTTAGAAAATATATTCATGTTCTGGCTCTCAGACATACAGTTTATAACGTGGACCTGGTGACGTGCATTCAGTGTGTGTGATCGCAGGATCAGAGACTCCAATAATGATCCTCACAGTATTTATACATCAGAACTGGGCTTATTGACCATAGGAAATGTTTCTCATGCATCCATACTTGCACCCTGATTTTGTACACTGAGACCAGGTAGTCTGTATAAGGGGACCTGAATGTGTTAATGTTAATATTTGGGTACATATGTTTTTTTTAAAGGACCATCTAGTGTGTTTTCTGCCAGGCACTCTGGCTCTCGGTGCCCACCATGGCCTGTCTGCTGATCACATGGATCTGGCCAAACAGCTAATGGAGACCTGCTACCAGATGTACATCCAGATGGAGACAGGCCTCAGTCCAGAGATTGTCCACTTCAACATGCATCAGGGCAGCATCAGAGACATTGATGTAAAGGTAGGTAAAGACAGGGCTCCAAAAGTGAATATGGTGAGGGGGAATTCAGGGATTGATCAGCTTTTGCAACCCTTAAACCTGTGCAAATTAGGCAAACACAAACCTTGTAATTCTCAAGCACCTGCAAAGGGTGAATTGCACCCCTTACTGCTGCCAAGCATATTGAGTCTCAGTGCTCTGGTTCCCTCTGCCACTTGAATAATTGCAATGTGTAAAAAATAAATAAATAAATTGCTCTCAGCTTCAAGACTTTATGGGTATGTGATATAATGATATAATGTGATATCTTTTGTGAATTGGACCTCATGGTGGGAAAGATAGCGGTTGCAAGTGATGCGCAATTAAAGGTGTTATCAGTGGCTGCAGTCCATTCTATGGAAATTCTCCACTCAGTGTATTTTCTGAATTGTGCATGGTGCAAATGTGACAGTAAACAATCCTACAAATGTTTAGGAAGAGAGTCTAAATGACGCTGTTTGTTTGTACTCAGTTGTGGATGTTAATCTGCTGTTATGGTCTCCTTTGTATTTACTGTGATATTAGCTTGCAGACAGACACAACCTCCTACGACCAGAGACAGTGGAGAGCCTCTTCTACCTGTACAGATTAACAAAGGACCACAAGTATCAGGAGTGGGGCTGGGAGATTTTCCAAAGCTTTGACAAGTACACCAAGGTCAGTAAACTAAAGGGCCCCCCTTTTCTATATGCAAAGATATTTAACCCACCTTATTAGATAATGCTTTTATTTTTTGGCATATTAAAAAGAACAACATCACATACACACGAAACTTAATATCGCGGAACATTAACCAGGAAATTAATGCCAGCATCCTCTATCGATTTTTTGTCTTTCAGAGGCTGTTGTAGGCTAATTTTATATAAACATAAAGTTATAGATATTATATGAAACAAATGATATCAACCCACAAATCAACGTATGAGACTTAATAGAGCATGGGAATGACCTTCATACACTTCAATCAGCCCTATTCACTCTCACAATTTTAATAATGAAAACATTGATAAATTAATTCACTTTAGAACAACTTGATGCTGAGCTGCATCTCAAATAATCTTCAGGTTCCATTTCTATATGATGTCTCCTGTTGAACTCCTATCTCCCCCTTAAGATCCTCTCTCCCCCACCTCTACCCAACTAAAAAAGGGGTGAAATGACAAGAGGCAAATCGTTTTTATTTGCCTTTTTTTAATGGCGCACAGCAGGTCCATTCACATCTTCATTGTCAGTATTCAGCAAACTACATTTTTGCAGCACTAATGGTAATCAGGGTTAGACCAGGTTGTGAAATAAAGTGAATGGATTGCGTAGCTGCGATTAAATCCCTGTATGTTTCCCCTCAGGTTTCCTCTGGTGGCTACACCTCCATCAACAATGTGCGTGACCCGGAGTACACAAGCCCCCGAGACAAGATGGAGAGTTTCTTCCTGGGAGAGACCCTGAAATATCTGTACCTGCTCTTCTCAGATGATCCCAACCTCATCAGTCTAGACCAGTATGTTTTCAACACTGAAGCTCACCCTCTGCCTATATGGCCCTCCACTGCGTGACACGTAAGCACACAGGAATTCAAGCGGCAGACAAAGTTGCACGTAAACAAAACAAAACATCTCAGGGTCGACCTAACACCAAGATAATTCCTTCATCTCGTGTCTCTGTGAGTGAACGTTGTCAAAACAACAGCCCTGAACACAGACCAGAGATAGAAAAAAGCCTCCTTTTTACTGATTGAATCAATTCTTTGCTATGTGTTGATAGCCATGGAAAAAAATGACAAGCGGCTGGTTCAGTTTGTGGCTTGTTTATTTATTTATTTGACTGGTTGTTTTCGTTGCATGGATTTCTGGTAGTGGCACTGTTGTGGAGAAGCAGAGAAAAGGCTTCTGTCCTGACCACCCGGCAACATAGAAGAAAATCCTGATTGTGACTTGAATCAAATATGTCCTAATCATGTGGATGATTCTGGTTTTGACTGATGTAAGTGTTTGAAAGCTGATACTGATATTTTCAGTTTAGCTGCCAATAGCTTATATTTAGCTTACAGCTGTGAACATTCTATTTCTGTTTTATGTCCGTTATGTTTAAGTCTTTTAAGTTGTTACGCGGTTTTTAAGCCATTATTAAAAAAAAAGCCAGAATCTGCTGTAGTGGTCAGACTGCAGGACTGTGAGTGACAGCAGGCTTTTGTAGCAAAATGCTTCCTGACAACAGCTACCAGCTGTCTGAACAGATCCCTGCCTATAACCTGACCACTCTGCTGACACAAGACAGAAGCTCATTCCTCATCACACTGTGATTAACAAGCATTAAAGGGGCTGTACACAACAATCAGTACATTCATATAGCAGTAAGCAACTATTTCCTATGTTAAGGTTTAGTAAAGTAATGGCGTCCTTACCAGAGAATCTGAGCTTCTCTGTTCCTTGTTGACAATAAACAACAACAAATTGTTGTGGTAGCCGGTCCAGCCGTGTGTACATGTTAGAGCACGCCAGTCCCTGTGTGTGTCCCACTGGCTGCAGCTCTGCACTGCTCTCATATAGCAGATTTCTCTGATAACCCGTTCCCAACCCACGGTGTTGTGGCGGAAGCCACCCACCAGTTCCCCCTCAGGTTATATTGTTATCTCTGTCGCCACTGTTGCCATTTTTAGGACTGTTCACGGTGGTATTAGCATAGCTGCCGGCTCAGCCACCGCCATGTTAAGAGCTATATACTCTGATATACTCTGAATTCTACGTACATCCACTTTAAGTGCTCTGGCAAGAATTACTCTCAGATGCCCTTTCCCTGAAAGATGCCTGAAAACGGGGAATAAAACCTCCTGACGGGGCTTGAGAATGCCCTCGGTCCATGTGTTTGCTGTTGCATGCTGCATTCATGTCATACAGGAAATGTGACTTTACTACACATTGAACATGATGAATTAAGTTTAAGAATAGTGGTACTTTTTGAGATATCATTGGGAAAACTGTTCACATGTTTCGAGTATTTGATGGCCTCACAGACACAGATCAGCACCCTTGCTTATTACAGCCTCCTCCACCGTAATCATATTTGTTTTTGTCAGAAACTTTTCATCCTGAGCTGTGCTGCCCCCTGATCCTAATTAGCCGAGTTAACCAGCCACCACCCATTAAGTGGTTTTACTACAGGGTCATATGTACACACAGATATTGAAAAGTTGAGAGAATTAATCAGGAATGCCCAAACAAAATTCTAAATGTGGAAACAACACTAGTAGTTGAAGAAGTGAAATCCAAACAAGCTGCCATAAATGTCAGTAGTGGATGTAACAGGCTTATGAGGCCTAATGGTAGGCCAACTGGGAAAGTCAACATCCCATGTGCTGAGGCTCAGTTTGTATTGTAGTAGCACAGGTTCGCTCACACATATCATCAAACAATATATGTTATACATTTTAACTGTAATATAAACCCTTTAATACTGTACAAAGTATATTTAAAGAAAATTATGTTACCTGAGTGTGCTTTTGGTGTTCTGTAGAACAAATCCCAATTCAGAAAACTGGTGAATGTGAGAATCTTTGAAAAAGGTATAAAAAAAATAAAATAAAAGTTTCTGAACCTGACTGGCTAGGCAGAGCCACTGTTCATGAACCTGGCATGGTGGTCACCTGCTTTAAAGGAAATAACTGGTTTAACATCATGTTGCCCACAGAGTGACCACATGTTCATCCTACAGAAAACTGAGGTCTTGCAATATGAGATTTAAACTTTCCAACTTTTCCTCAGTTTTATTCCATATGACATGAATGTAGCACCTGTTTCTACTCAGGACTGACTTTGGTCCTTTACTTGTTGTTGTTAAGCAGCAGATTTATTGAACTGTGCAGCTTTTGTTTATGAGATAAGATAAGGGTTTTGGGCATCAATTCTTCTTTCCCTCGCAGCTGCTCTTTTCACTGAATGTTCCATTTATTTCTTGTTTTGTCTCGTTTCTTGGTAATTACATGTGGTTGTCTTTCAAGTGAGAGAAATGATTTTAAATATGAACTTATTATTTGATTTGTCGTGTATATTGACAGGTAACCTCTCCTTGTGTTTTTCAGTTGTAGCAGCTTCAGAGCAGTCATTCCTGTAAATATTACGATTTTACAACTCAATTTGTTGATTTCAAGAACTGTATGAATTTGTATTGAGACCAAACTCATCCTGTATATTGTGCATTTTTTTCCTCGGTGTTTTTCCACGTGTGCCTTTAATGTTGCTTCAGACAGCATTCAAAAGACAACTGCTAATTAATGTCCATTTCTATCCATTCGGGCTATTTCTTACATGTGCATTTGTTGCTGGTTTTCTACCTTCTACGGTCATTGTGATCACTGCAAATATGACTATTTTTACGATGGAACAATTATGGAAATAATTTATATTTTTCCAGCATTCCCTAACAAAGCAGTCATTAGGTTTACATAACGCTGATCTCTACCAGTGTGTGTTTAAATCCTGCCTGGCTGCAAGGGCTCTGTTTGACCCCCTCCCTGGATGTATTGTACCATGATCCCTGAGCCAAAGATCTACTGAAAAACAGAATGAACCCTGTTGTTTGATATTGTTGGGGTTGTAACAATCAAGCCATCTCTCCAAAGCCACCTCTTTCAGGAAAAATTAACAAATGATATATTTTCTGTGCTTCTGGTAATAATTTTGCCATTGTGGGTTTTGAAACCATTGGCTAATTCACCTCTATTTCATTTGCAGCCACTATTATTATTATTATTCTTATTAGGAGGCTGCACCCAGCTGTCACACTGCAGAAAAATCACCTCTGTTTTTCCTTGTTGTTTTTATTTAAAACATACAAAATGTATGTTCACATGATGTATAAGAAAATGCTGGATCGGCTTTAATTTTGTAAAAATGTAGAAATTAAAGAGATTTTATTGAACATAAACAATGTTTGCATTGATCATTGACTCATTCAACAAAGCAGGTATGGTGATCTAGTCCTGTATTGTATATAAACTTGAAAAATTATTTCAGAGACATTTCAACTAGTTTACATATAAATATTATTTGCTGAGAACATATGTGTTGGTATATGTTGGGAGTACCTGATAGTCCCAGGCCATGCTGCCGGTGGGATCAGCACACTCCAAATACAAACTGTACAGGTCAAAACGGGCCAACGCCCCCGTAGAGTTTACACAACCCCTGCAGGATCGGACAATGTACCATCAGCCACTGACAGGAGCTACAGACTTCAGTGGAGGTTATTCAAATGACTTATTTGTCGAGCAGCTGTAATTGAGATCAAGTAGATGCTATAATATCAAGTTCAAAGCAACAAAAAAGCCCTTTTCCCATCCAGGTCTATAACGAGCTTATTAATTTTTAAGGTCAAAGAGACTCTGGATTCTTTCCAAAAGATACTCTGATCTCAAGGGGGAAAAAAACAGGATGTACGCAGCTGTGAAGCTGCAAATGCCATTACACATGCCTGCTAGTGATTGTACTCTCAGGCACAACAGGCATTTGCTAGATATTAAATGACTTAATAAGAAATATTGCTGACCCCTGCACTCCAGTGTCTGCTGACATGAAATACATCTGACCCAAACTCTGCCCTTATATCTGAAACATATATTCAGATGTTCTCATGGCTACTAGTCATTAGAAAGACGAACATTTCTTCAATTAGTGCATTTTCTACAAGCAATTTCTTTTCTTTTTCTAATATATATCAATTATTTTTCTGAGATGGTGAACGAACACTTTGCACAAACATTTTTAGGTACATATTTTATTTCAGTGTTATGAAATGCACATTTATTAACAGTCCGTTTGTTGACATAAGCACTTTCATACAGGAAATAACAGGATGCAAAGACACTATACAAAGTAAGCTGCCAAAGCAGCCATTTTATCTTTAGGTTTTTTCAGATTACCGCGGCGTCCCCTGCCCCGCCCGCGTCCTCCTCGCCTCGCACCCCCACCCCGGTACATTGCGTGCCTCATGGTGGCATGTTTGAGCTCCACCAGATCCTGGAAGATCGGATCACAGAAAACACAGCCAGTGTGTTGGGTCTCTCCGGCAGGAAGTGGAGTGCGAGTCTTGTTGAAGTCCACGGCAACCAGAGACGCATCACAGACGTCGCAGCTCTCCTGAGAAACCTGCGTGAAGAGAGAAGAGACATAGAAGCAACGTAAAGGATCAGGAGAGATTCTCATGAATGGGACATTGTGCCATATAAATAAGTTCTCTTGATATCGGACAATATGTCGGAGCATTACCTGCACTCTGTGTGCATGTTCAAAGAAGTGCACCACCACGTTGCATTTATTACAGGCCATCCTCCATTTAGGTCCAGAGATGGGATCCAGCACCAAAACCCCACTGTCACACTCCACACACTGTCCGATGCCCAAAGAGTTGAGAGAGTGCTGACAGGACGGATGGGTACATTCATTGCATCCCATACCTGTGAGGAACACATGTGACAAAGGGCTCAGAATGCTTGAAGGCTATGAGACACCAAGGCTGATTGCTAAATGTATTGTTATCATTTAGAGCAGGGGTGTCAAACTGATCCAGTAAAGGGCCGAGTGGCTGCAGGTTTCTGTTCCAACCAAGAAGAAACACACCTGAATCCAATCATTCTAATCACCTGAACTGTCTTCACTCAGCTAATTAATTATCAGTATCACCTGTGCTCTTGTTTTTCTACCATGTTTGGACA
>CAFUXE010000378.1:140038-151110 GCA_903364295.1 Serranus cabrilla | reverse complement strand
TGATTAATTGGATGGACCTCAGTTTTGATCAGCTTAAGCTGAAGACTGTCATGGTGGTACAATGTGAAGCTTTTGAGATTTTGTGGAATTATGTTAACATGGCAGCAGAAACCGTGTGTTACACCCTGAAACAATCAAAATGTAAAACACAAGTAAAAAACTTTATAGTGATTAATGAAAATGTTATTTGTGTTGCTTGAATTTTTATATGAGCACTTTTTATTATTATTATTTAGACCAGAGCATGAAAAAGCCATGGGCCCAATGGTCCTTGGTAGTGAAAGTGTGAGATATTATTATTATTATTATTGTTATTGACAGGGGATAAAAACAGATAAAGTCCATTTAGGGAGGGGTGGGTAACATAACCTGTGAATGATCTTCTCTAAATTCATTTGTACTATGTCATGTTTTATGTCCCATACATAACTATGTCCAGTAGTTATTTTTACCCAAACCGTGATTGTATTCTTTCCTTAACAAAGCAGTTATTTTGTCAAAGCTTAAACAAGTAGTTTTGGTGCCTAAACCTAACCAAGTAGGTCACTTCCACAATTTTTGATATGATTGAATTAGTGATTGTGAGATTACTTCCAACATTAAGTACTATGTTCATATTTTGTAACATCATTCAAATGATGCAATATCATTAGAAAGCAGAGCATAGATGTTTTACAGTCTAGCGAGTATGCCGGTGAATGCAGATTGTGAGTTTGTCTCTTTTTCGTCATCTTGTAGAAGAGACCCTATCAATATTGACTCTGCTCTCTTTGGACTTTACAGGCAAGTGCAATTATGCTTGTAGGGTCTTGACTTTGAGAGATGATCTTCATCCTCTGGTGTGTTAGGTTGAGGTCACACAGGCATTATTCTGCCTAGTTCAGTCCAATACATTATGTGAAGGTTCCTCTGCTGCTGGCTGCACACCTCACCTCACTGATGTTAATACAATGTGATATGAGCTGTGTGGGAATTTTCATCTTTGTAGCTTTGCTGTTAAAGGAATGCTGAGCTCAAGGGTGTTCATCCAAGAGTTTATCTGCAAGAATAGTTACAAATGAATGAAAGAAAAATTAATAAACCATCAGTTTCATTGATAATACCTTGTTTAAGAAAGACACCTTGCTAATGAAGTAGTCTGAAGCCTCACAGATTGAAGTGACTGTACACAGAATCAGTGCACACTGCCCTGTACAGGGTGGTGGTGCTAACACCACCTTGAACAGTCCTAAAATCAGCAAACAGTGTTACCTGTATGTGGCCATTACACTTTCTCGACAACGCCATGAGTCGTGTATGGAGATAAAGAGCACCAGAGCAGTGCAGAGCGGCGGCTAGTGGAGCACGCAAAGGAACTGATATGCAGTAAAATCCACAGGCGGCCAGAGCGACTCCCACAACAGTTAGTTTTTGTTTGTTGTCAACAAAGAACAGAGAAGCTCGGATTACAACAAACAGGAAGGGAGCTCTTTAAGGAGCTGTTTGTCAGCTGTACTAGTTGTTTAACTTTTCTTTATTTTTTGTTCACTAGTGCAATCAGCAAGTTTCTTCAGCAGTCAGTGTAAAAACACCTATAGCAACACATGGTGTCCAACTGAGCATGTCTGATTCTCTGTCAAATTCATTTGAAAAATGAAAACTGAAAAAAATGTAAATTTAATAATATGTAATATCACTGAGTGATTTTACATTCCCACAATTTAGATGACAGCACTGGTGCTAGAATTGCATCACACTGAACAGAGACATACAGAGATGATGCTGTAGGTCATTTTTAAAACATATATAAGAATTACTGTAATTCTTTATGTATGTACATGGAATTCAGTGAGTGCTCAGTGTTTTAAAAATGACCTACAGCTTCATCTCTGTATATCTGGAAATATCAAGAGACTTGCTTCAACAGAAAGAAGCTACAATGACATATGTTGACACTGAGGACTAGGGATTGTCCAGAGTTATGTGGATACAGTTTATTTGACAGTCATTTTTCAATTAAGGTAGCATCCAAAGTGAAATTCCATTCATCCCCATTGATATATTTATTGTTTGTTGTTTTTTTTGTCATTTGTTGAACTGGCCCTTTAAATATTAAATAACTGATAATATGGAACAAATATACAACTTTTGGTTTTCCTTTGATTCCTTACATTTATGTTGAAATCAAGTCTATTCATTCATTTTTTTCAACTGACTAAACATCAAGACCACAAATCCTCTAGTCCCAATGTTGTGCCTCATCTCTGTACAAAACCACTCCACAAATATGTGTTCTTTCATATACATTGGCTTGACTTTTTTTGCTCACCACCCACCGTGGCTAGTGGTTTTCCAAAGTTACTAGCCACTCCACATTTTCACTAGATTTGAAATAAGGTCTCATTTGATTTAAGTTACAATTTACTTTACGAACTAAAGTACAGCCCTTGTTAATGTAAGTGACCGCTGTAAACACCAAAATGAAGACTACAGGAAATGTATAGGACTACAATCACCACAAAAACATCAAAAAAGAAACTTTATTGCTTAGCAAATTCATGTCTGTTCACTGAAAATACACAAAAGTCCTAAAACACAGTTTTACTCTATTGCCAATTTGACTTTAAGTAAAGATCTAGCTGTATTTTAAGAATTACAAATAAAGTAAATTACATTGTGTGTAAGGAAAGAGGGATTGAATGTCCTCACAGCTTATCTTGTCTACTGATCTGCTTCACGAAAGCTGGAGGTTTCCAACATACCACAACTTGATTGCCTTGGAATTTTTACATACTTGTAGTTTGTTCTCCCGCTGCCCTTACCAAGTATGTACTGTTGCATGCACTGTGCATACAATTGGGACATACTTCTTCATGTCGTCATCATGAACTCATCTTGAACTTAGACCCTCTGGCTCATACATATGCTGTACAAAGAATTGTGGGTAAGAATAGCCAGAGAAGCATGCTGGTTGGCTTACTTTAAGCATGCTACATTTGATATACTATATTTTGGGACGTAGTACATTTTTTCTGGTATTCTACATAGTATGTGTATTGGAATGCAGAACATATATGACTGAGGCAAAGGTGTCTCATTCTGCCTCTACTCCTCTCTCCTCACATCTCTTCCTTGCCACCTTCCCTCACATCTCCTCGGGCAGAACTAAGACACGAGGTGTCTGAGCTCCCATTGTTGTCAGGCTTCTAGTAATGCGTTTGTGCCCAAACAGCCAGGGGATCTAACCAGTGAGCTTCCTGTGAGGAGGCACGGACCCCTACGTAAGTGTCTGGCAACACAAGCTTCATCCCAAGTCCTAATTTTGTGCGTACTCTCACCTTGATCCTGGATCCTCTGACTTTTGACCTGGAATTAAATCTTAGCACTCCATGTGGAAGGGCCTCCCAAGTCCTAAAATGCTTTACATGGATGCATCATCTTATCTTATGGAGAATTTCTGTAAGTGAGGAATCATAAGTATCACCATTCTGCTTAATATTTCTACCCACAAAAATTATTAAATCAACCTATTCTCTTGAATTCTATCTTTGTATTGAAAGACATGAATGTGTTTTTGTTTTGATTTTGATTTTGACTGTTAGTCATGCTATTCAAAAGCTTTTCCTCTCTGCTTGTTGTCCCCCAGATATTTGTGCACAGTCTGTTCCTGTAGTTTAGTCATTACTCAACCCAGTGTTGAAAACTCATTTAATTTACCATTTGCATAAATAGCCAAAGAAAACCTTGTCTATGTCCGTTTTGTCTCATTTCTTGGTTGTTGTCTTACATTTTTAAACCTAGAATGACTCTGCATGTAAACCAATGAATTGTACAACTGCAGTATCCTCAAATTCTCAAACCAAACAGTGAATTGATCTGGGGTGATTCAGTCTTGAACATAAAAAGGATATTTGCTTGCAGGCAGATTGAGGACAACAGCTAACGCTCTCTGCTTGACACTCTTTCCCTGTTGCACTACTGTGGGAGCTGCAGCAAGCAGTGCAATAATGAAAGGGCATCAGTCAGACCTCCTCCCCTCGCCCTTCTCTCTGCCCCTCCTTGTCTTGCCTTCTGGTGACCTACACTTTTTACTGACTATAACAGTTTGATCTTTCATGAGATGATTACTTCAATAAAGACAACATTAAATACAGAAGTGTCATTCGTGTTTTGTTTTAGCAACTTGTCCTTCCAGAATCAGTGTTTATGTTTTCATATGATGTATTTCTAAACAGTTCTTAGAGAAAAGAGTTTTGACACTGTGTTGGTTTGGATTAGCCAGAGAAATGTGAGGAAAGATGTCTTTTTCAACATTATGATCCCAACAAACAAATTCCAATTCACTTCACTTGAAATGGAGGCAAAATCACAATGACAGATTGTATCTTAAGCTGGAAAAAAAATCTTCAAATGCATGAAAAAAGCACTGAACCAATAAGGTGAAAAGAAGGGTGTGCCAAACCCTTCAGAAAATAATCTTGGAATTGTCATTCCAATAGTTTTGGAATGACGGGAAAAATGCGAAACCTGATATGGTGAATAGGATTATCATTATATTATCCATGAACAACTCAGTCAGACAGTCAGTAAGTCGTTTACACACCCGTGTGTCGGGCTTAGCATGGAGTAGCCACATAGCTAATACAGCAGTAGGTGAAATGCGCAGGAATGTCCGTAATAAAATCCTTCATAAACGTGCATTCAGATGTGCTGTTCAACAGCGACGTACAGAGCTTCATAGAAACACAGACAGCACCAACAGCATGACAACTTCCAAAACAAAACTCACTCTGAGGTTTCTGTGCCATGAGAAACACACCAGCAGCAGGCACAACTGCCTGAGTCCTCAGAGCACCAGTGTATTTACATGAGGGGCGGGGCGTCAGGGGAGTAGGCAGTCCTTAATGTTGCCCGGGACTCATGTATACACACTGCTGCAGGAATGTGGCCAAATGCGGCCAGGAACACCTCTGAATGTGGTCAGAGCAAATGGGTGTCAAATGCGTCCTTACGCCTGTACTTGGAGCTGTCCACTTGTGATTGAATCACCTATAGGGCGTGTATAAATACCTGGATCAAGGCCAGCCTGAGCCACAGTAAATATAGGCTTTATTAAAGCCCCATAGTGGATTTTCAAGGGGGGATAGCAGGTCAACAATAGATGCCACATAAAGATGTATACACTATCTGAAAGCTGAGAGTCTGAGGAATAATTTGAGCACTGTGTGTCAATTTGTTATGGTCATAAATCTGTTGTTAATGAATCAATTAGTTACCTATATAAATTGTTGTAGAAATTTGGGGGTTTAAAATATTTGTTTAACAAATATGGTGCAAAATATTGCCGCTTTTTTAAATGGACAAGAGGATCATAAATTTTTCCAGAATCAAACATTAAGACCCGAACACCACAAACACCAAGAATCCATACTGTTGTTTGTTCTATCTATATTTTAGTGATTGGATCGCGAGCATTTCTATTCTGGACATTTTTGAGGAACCCCCTTAGTGTCAATATATGTAGGAAAGCCATACATTTTCTGAATGCTTTAGGTCTCTAGTTTGTGGTTGTAAAGTTTCATGAGGTTGTCATTATCCTAGAGATCACAGCAGCTCAGCTTTGGAGCATTATTTTACAACTTTTCTAATAAACTTCTAGTTTATTTTAAGACTAGTCTTAGTCTCTTAACCACTACGCCTACGCACAGAGGGAAAAAAACATCTAGAATAACATACCCAAAACTGATCAGGTGTAGTTCGTCTTATATGCATATATCAGGGAAAATAAACTATTATCATTCCAGAGGAAGAAGAAAAAGGCAATGTCATCATATTAACAAGCTATGTCACAAATAGCATAATCTTCAACATTGAAGTAGTAAAATACACAATACATTTTGCCCAATATTTGTATATGACAAAATCGCCCTGAATTTGGGGAATACAATGGTACAATGGTAAAATTGGTGTATCTTGCCATCTGGTGGTTGTATTGAAGTACTATGTCAACATCCTCTTACAATTATGGCCCAAGTCATTTTTTCATTTTTTTTTTAGAAAACAAAAAAAGAGGAAGATAACTCATAAGGAGATGATTTAGGCAAAAAAAAAAATCATAATTTTTTTTTAGGCCATTATTTTAGGAAGATGACGATATCAGCTTGAATTGGAACCTAAGGCTGAATCTCAATGTTTCTAGGGGGTAAAAGGCCGTAAACCATCTTGGGACTTAACTAATGTCACCTGGTAGTGCTTGAGTGAAAGATGCTTTAAAGACTCCAAATGGTACAAATAGGAATGGGACAGAAGATTTCAGGGATATATAACATTACCTTGATAATGCTAAAACATGTTGAGAATCCTTGTATTGGCCAAATATACAATGTACACAGGAATTTGAATTGGTGATACAGTATAACAAGAAAAATGTTTAAATGTTAAGTTTAATTGTCTAATATTTATTACAAAGCTTGGCACACACAGTGCTTTGCTGCATCTCATTCATTTTCAGATCCTAACTTTCACATGGAGTACACCAAGTCTATGCTGCATCTACAGATGACCTGTTATCTCCTCCTAAAGTTCCCCTCTGGCCACCCCTACCTATCTGAAATAGGGGCAGAATGGAGGTAGTAGTTGTTCTGTAGTGGAAGCATGAAGGTCGTATTAGCGTTTGCATTAACTTTCATGGTAAGTAGCAGCACAATACCCAGCAGCAGCTCCACCCTCTCCGGAGACTCAGAAAGCCAGGTGTTCCCACTCCTCACCTAACCACCTACCTAAATATAGCTTCACTTCCTGGTTTGTGAGCTGCAAGGCCTCTTTCCATAGTAGTATTTCATTGCAGTGAGAGCATTTCTTGAAACTTGACCTCACTGTGTAAAATGAGCCTCTGTGAGCTCTTGGATAATCACAGCACAAACACAAAACAAAGACTATGGAGAGTTCTGGAGGGGGTTTTGACCATTTTTATCCATTCTTGACAAAAGATAATGACAAAATTCTGCATAAAATGTGTTGACCAAACTATTAACCCAAACGTTGCTGCAGCAATTCATGAGATTTCCTAATATTCTAAAACAAAATATACTTGATTAGTTTAATTGATTGATTGATATTACAGATTTATGACTAAAATATCTTGATACACAGTGTTAAGCTGCATCTCGAATAAAACTGACATCTACTGTTGACCTGCCACCCGCCCTAACAGGTCTACGGTAGGGAGGGGTGGAGTGGAAGAGGTTCAAAGAACATACATACAACATACATATCTATATACTCACGAATAAACTATAAAAAGGGCTAAACAAAATATGAAGTAAAGCAAAGGTTTTATTCGACCCCTCAACAATTCAACTAATATTCTTCTTTTTTTAGATGTGTATATTTACAAAATTAATTAAATTACAGCAGTGAACTTGGGTCTTTCACAGCCCCTCCCTTATGAAACTCTCAACCCTCTGGTTGGTATAGACCATAAGTCTACACTACATACAGTATCATTGGGCCTCAGCATGAATTGTATGTGCACATAGATTTGATCTTTAATTGTTACAAAAATTCATGAATACTTGCATACCTGTTTGTTGTTAGGTTGGATCAAAATGTAGGAGTGCTGTAGACAACATGGAAGCCCATACACACAAAAGACACTTTGTGTTTTGTGCTGTTAAATGTTGATATTCTTGAATGGATTAATAACTACTTTATGAAAACACAGCTGGAGATGGGTGGCTAACTGTTATTACATTATAGAATTTTCATAAGAACACATTATTACCTGTCGACATTAATCCAACCTTTAATTCAGCCTGGTGGCAGTTGGCAAGCCTTTATACACAGCTGAAACCGTGTGCAAAACAACCATGACCTGCTGTCTTCTGCACAATATTGCAGTGCACCGTGGTTGAATGACTGTTTTGTGGGATATTACCAAATAGTGTCACTGAAACCCAACAGCGCCGTATTCACTTTTTGAAAATATAAGCAATTATTTTTGTAACATTGTAAAATAACTTGCCTATATTAAAGACAGAACACTTGCAATTGTATTTATATAGAGTTTTAATTTCTTGTTTTTTAAAGTTGAATTTATCTCTTTGACAGTTTCACTGATCTGTAAAAAAGTTGATGATTTTAATCTGAAGTATATTTTCTTTTTAACGGAACTTCCTAAAGCTGCCTTAAGTTTATACCTCTGCAGAGGTCAAGTTTTTTCTTTTTGCTGCTCGTCAGTGATATTTCCTCTCCTTTTTATTTACATCCTTTATCCTTTACATTACACATCAAATGTCAGTGGCTTGTTGGTTTGTGGTGTGCACACTGCAGCTAACTCTGGTTTACTGGGGCATATCCCTGTGCTAATTGTAAAGTGTGCAGAATTTGAATCCAATTTAAATACAAATGCTGTTCATCAACATACTCCAGTCAGAACAGACTTGGCTCAGTACACATTTCATGAATCCTATGTAGAATAGTCCTACATATTGCTGTTTAAGAACAAATATAAAATAGAAAAAAAAAATCATTCATGCATGAGGCCCAGTGATCTTATTCAGACTGTTTGGAAAAAAAATAGCATTATTCCCATCACCTCAGACCACCCAGTGCTACACATGTACAGAGATGAATCATCTGTCAAGTATTTTACATCATTTGCACATGGCACCAGTTGGTCCAGGAGAGCTGTGAAATCCCCATGCGTTGTGTCTCCTGGTGATGTCAGAGCTCGTCGTGGCGCAGCGGCACCTGGCTTGGCTGGAGGAAGACCCCCTCCATGGAGCGCCACCAGTTGTGCTGGTTGGGAGTGGGCATGCCGTGCACCTCTCGCTGGCCACGGATGGGGTGCCCGTACTGCTCGCCTGTCACGCTCAGGAAGACGTCAGTGTCCAAGTGTTTGAATCGCACTGCCTCATCGCGCTCCCAGTGGATACCATCACACTGCACTGTCCACGTGTCCAGGTTATCACCCTCGCCGTTCTCTCCAAAGGCGCTGACCTCCTGCAGGTGAAAGAGGGCACACCCAAACAATGTTTGTACGCTAGTACTAACAAAAATGTGTGTATGCCCAAAGCCAAAGCATATGTCCTCTTTGCCATTGAGTTCCATTGTTGCAGAATACTATTAAAAATTCATGAAGAACATATGTACAATGTTTAACAGTGAGGGGGGGTTGCCCCTTTCTGACCTGGTTATTAGACAAGGGCGAGCTGAAGTGGTGCGTGTGGAGGTTTCGACCAGTCTTCATGTGTGTGATGCGGATGGCCTGACCACACTTGATGGCTACTCCACGCTGACAAGGATGGTTAGGTTTCCCACGAATCTGCCAATAACTGTTTGCGTCATCAGCGTTGTCCACTCCAGTTACAGACTGCTGTCCACTACCTGCACACATACGTGACACATGCATGCAATCAGTATCAGCAGCACAAAACACTGACATTCCTGAAACTTAACAAGGAAGATGAGTTGGAGTGAGCTAAATTACAACTCGCTTCTTTTTCCCAACCTGGAACAGTTCCATCTGCAGTCTACCGGGTCTGTATTCTGAATTTTTATCTGAAATTTTATTTAGTTCTTAAAACAGATAATTATTATAGCTGATTTTATTATTCATGTGGACATTGCTAATGATGTATTGGGTTTATGTCATTATTAGATTTGATTGGCTTCACAAACCCTCTCGCTGTCTTAACCACACCCTCGACCTAGACCTCAGTAATGCTAAATGCTAGGCTTTTGAGTTTTCATTCAACAGCAAGAGTGTGGCAACAAGGCATCAAATGTAATGTTTCACCATGAAAAAGGACAGGGTTTTAAACGGCATTGTACATTGTACTTGTACATTGACAAGAAAGATATTTTATGTCAGATTTGGTCCACACTTCTCAGGTTCGGTGATCATCCTGAAGACATCTACATGCATATATTGAGTTAAACATAGTGAAACCCACAGGCAACAGAAAGAGTCTCCTGAGTCGACCACACCCAGCTCAAATGTGGACACAAAATTTTGAGGACATCCACATGCAAACTTTTACTCATGGTCATAGCGCTCCCTACTGGCAAAAAGGAAATTACATGTTGTATAGTTTGATATTCCCCCTAGCAGGTATAACAGTTCCAGACTTGGTCAGAAGAGTCCCAAGAACTGATGATGATGATCTATAGTGAGGATCTTGAGTTGTCATCAAAAAAACATTTTTGCCATCTCTAGGTTACATACTTAGAGTTCAAACCTGATCAATTTAAAATTTGTTCAGATAAATCTTACGATGTTGGGGATATGCTTTGGAGTTCTTCATCAATTGGAGTGGGGGGCATAGTGTAAATTGATTTGCAATAAAACAGGAAGTGGTAGTTAGTTAGTCATAGGCCCCCTACTAGCAACAGAAAACAACTTATACTTTGATGCCCATTTAAAGCACATTAGAATACACCATTTACAGCTATATCATATAATCCATAAAATATATAAAAAATAATAGAGTAAAGTCTCAATGGTTAAGCCTCCCTCCACAATGCTGGGAAGCGTTCATTCATTTTCTATAACCAGAGAGGCAAAAATAGGAGTACATATATATATTCATACACATACAAACACGCACATGCATACATATATGCTATGCCTCCATGTTAGACACGTTTACAAATGTACACGGCAGGGAAACTTTAAATTGTGATATCTTTGAATAATATTGAGTATGCCGTCCTCTATAAACACCTGCTGTTGCAGCTGGAGAGAATGTCGTTATACAGTGAAGTTACCTGAGCCATATTTGACATCGTGGGAGTGCAGGCGGACGTTGTGCCTGGTGTTGAGCAGTTTAACCAGTGAGCCGCAGGTTACATGGTTGTACTCCGAGTCTCTACCTTCACAGTGTGACCAGAGCAGCAGAAACAGGAGCGATTTGATAAAAACGGAGACAGCCTGAACTATCGCCATCCTGGTGTTTCTCTTCTCTGACAGACCGCAGAAACAGAGGCACACGCTTACTGCTGATGTCAACCAATCACAGCTTGACAAGTCCGAAAATACGGAAGTAAAGTTCGGCAGGTGATTGGTTAAATTACTTGTTTTAAATAAAGCT
>CAFUXE010000378.1:115830-139347 GCA_903364295.1 Serranus cabrilla | reverse complement strand
TTACAGATGTACACGGCAGGGAAACTTTAAATTGTGATATCTTTGAATAATATTGAATATGCCGTCTTCTGTAAACACCTGCTGTTGCAGCTGGAGAGAATGTCGTTATGCAGAGAAGTTACCTGAGCCATATTTGACATCGTGGGAGTGCAGGCGGACGTTGTGCCTGGTGTTGAGCAGCTTAACCAGTGAGCCGCAGGTTACATGGTTGTACTCCGAGTCTCTACCTTCACAGTGTGACCAGAGCAGCAAAAACAGGAGCGATTTGATAAAAACGGAGACAGCCTGAACTATCGCCATCCTGGTGTTTCTGTTCTCTGACAGACCGCAGAAACAGAGGCACACGCTTACTGCTGATGTCAACCAATCACAGCTTGACAAGTCCGAAAATACGGAAGTAAAGTTCGGCAGGTGATTGGTTAAATTACTTGTTTTAAATAAAGCTTTATTGACAATAGAAATCACGTACAAACAAAGCCTTTATTAATAGGGATAGATTTGTAGAGTGGGCGAGAGCAGGCGGCAGCAGGGAGCGGATTTTCTTTTCTTTTTTTTTTTTCTTTTTTACAATTAATTACATTTGTAAACAATATGTTGCATGTTACAAACTAGAAGTCAAGAAGGAACATTTCCGATTTACATACATAAACAATACAATGTCAAGAACATAAAAAAAAAAAAATTAAATTAGACTTTTGAGTTACAAATGTTTTTGTAAATTTACGATTATTCAGTTTCAAGTTTTCAGTGATAATAAAATACATTGTTAGATCAGTTTCTTTAAACATTTTAAAGGAGGGCAATTTTCTGATCATTTGTGGAATCAGGATTATTCAAGATAAGAAATATATGAGTTTTTGTTAGTATTGTACTTTTTTCATGTTTGTATTTAACTATACTTTTTGATCAAATATACAAAAGCAAGCAAGCAATAATTATTAAAAATATATATGTTAATACAAATAAAATATTTAGAAAATGTAATATCATCTGAAAATGCTATAGCCTACACTGTAGAACATAAATTGTACATTGTGGTACCATGCCTGTTGCAAGGCAGTAGCTATGTTGGAGGAGTACAGTATAACAATAATACAAAAATTTACAAAAATAATTTTAGAAAAGTTACATAATAATAATAATAATAATAGCAATAATATTATTAATAATAATAATAATAATAATAATAATAATAATAATAATAATAATAATAATAATAATAATAATAAAAGCATTAAATCCTATTAACAATAAAGAGCGAGAGATTGCTTGCAGCGCACACACTTAAATAACGGTTAAATAATATCCTCTTACCCGTTCCGGATATAAAGCCACACAGTTATGAAATGAACGAAGCTTGTTTTAATAATCGAAAATTGTAAAGTCGGATGCGGGAGGAGACCGTGAACGCATCGTGAGGTCTGGTCAGACCGGCCAGGTGAGATTCAACGGGAATGAGTTTCTGGAATCCGGAGTTCACAGGGATGTCTGACCTGAGATCAGTGTTAGGTGAAAGACAGGGTGTTGCCACCTGTTTCACTGACCGAGATACAGACGGAAAATCATCAGTAGGTAAGTCAGAAAGAATATGATATCAATGTCAATGTGAAACAACACGTCTTTGATGTGTTGTTCAATGTAGCCTTAAGTACAGCAAATAGCAAACAGCATTTATCACGTTTTTGCCGGTTTTTAATGGAGGTGGCTACGCCGAGACACCTGACTGTCGCAGTGGGTGGTAACTGTGCGAACAACATATGTACACAAAGACAATGCTTTGACTACTCACAAAACTAACAAAAACCCTAAAAATGCTTCTTTTTCACAAATGTGTTAGACATACTACACAAGGACACCATCAACAATATCCAACAAATGTTAGTTTTAAAGGTGAAGTTAGTATAAATATGTTTAAGTCTTTACACGTGATAACCAAAAACAAACTTCCTCCTGTTTGTTTTAGATGCAGGTGACCTAAATTGAGTCTAAAATAGTCATACAGGACATTTGGTAATCCTAATATTTTTTGAGGGCTTGTTAAGAACTAAGCTGGGCTAGGGAACTGTGTGTTTTGACAATAATTTTAGGAGCTGAAGTTAACATCCTGCAGTGGTTCTTATATTTTTTGGTTTGTTACACCAATTAAAAAAAAGATTTCCTAGTTTTGGTCCTATTTATCCAGGTTCTAAGATATCTGTGATTTCTGATTTTTTTCCTCTGGAGGTGAATGGTGAATGATTATGGATAGAGATGTAAAGTTTACATGTATCAAATGTATACAGGAATAGCCACAGGCATTCACACACAGTCATTAACTGACATCTCCCTCATTCTTTTTTTTTTTTGTAAAGTAGTTAATTTAATTTGTGTGAAATGTTTAATATATCAATTTTATTATATCAAGTAGAAATGAACATGTGACATTTACAGAAATTGGAAAACATCAACAAATAATCTAATTGAAATAATATTCTATCTAGTAATCTAAATTGAAACATTGCTACTGAGATCTCAGTAATAGCATTGGCGAGTACAATGTTATTATAAGCAGCAGAACTGATGTGTAAAGCTACATATGAGGTCCACCTGTAGACAGTGGCCTATTTGAACCCTCTGTGTTTCTCTCTGTAGCAGTCAAAGAGTCCTGGTCACAATGTCTGCAGAAGGAGTTGGTTCCGTCTCCAGGTTCGACCGGGTGCGGGAGATGCCACACTATGACCAGGTCCCTGTGGGCACCTTAAGGCATGACCCGGGTTTTCCTCCGCCCCCAGAGCCATTGCATGGAACAGTGCCAGCTGTAAGCTTAGACCCCCTCCCCCCTCCCCCACTACCTGATCAACCAGCTGTTGGAATCTTTGAATCTTTTTACCCCCCCAGTGATGATGAGCCAATGGTGGCTGACGATGACGCCATGGATATTAAGCCGGTCCACCGCTTCATTCCGGACTCTGTAAAGAACTTCTTCCGTGGCAGCAGTAACCGCGGTGAGATGCCACCTCTACCGACGCCTTACTCCCCTGCCCCCTCCTCCTATAAGAGTGGCAACGGTCACACCACGACTGGAGTCCCATGCTCACCTCCCAACTCCGCCCCTCCATCTCCGTCCCTTCCGGGATCCTACCGGGACCCCTACAAGTCTGGAGGCAGCTACATCTCTCAGAAGGAGCAGGATCGGCTGCTGCTGGGTGCTGAAGCCCTTGATTCTGCATCTGCGGTGCCCACCAGCATCTCGGCTTTGACCTACCATGAGCGGTTGGAAGAGTACCATCAGCGCTACGCCTACTTGAAGTCTTGGGCCGGCCTGCTGAGGATCCTGGGCTGCGTGCAGCTGCTCCTGGGAGCTGCTGTGTTCGCTTGCGTCTGTGCTTATGTTCATAAAGACAACGAGTGGTTTAATATGTATGGGTACTCCCAGCCGCAGCTGTTTGGGGGTCTGGGTGGAGGTGCTAGTGCATACGGAAGTGGGGGCGGTTACTACACAGGCCCAAAGACACCTTTTGTCCTAGTGGTGGCTGGCCTCGCTTGGATAGTGACTGTTATTCTGGTAGTTCTTGGGATGAGCATGTACTACAGAGCCATCCTTCTGGACTCTTCCTGGTGGCCGCTCACAGAGTGTTCCATCAACCTGGTCCTGGGGGTGCTCTATTTAGCAGCTGGGATCGTGTATGTGAGGGACACAACTCGTGGGGGACTGTGCAACATGCCGGTCTTCAATAATGGAATAAATGGGGCATTTTGTCGGACCGAGGCCGGCCAGACAGCAGCCATTGTCTTCCTCTTCATCACCATGGTGCTCTATTTCATTAGTGCTGCAGTGTGTCTGAAGCTGTGGAGGCATGAAGCGGCCAGGATGAGGAGGGAGGCGCTGGCACAAGAGGTCTGACACACACACAAATACACACACACACACATTTGTATTTCTTTAGTTTTGAGTAGTTTTGAGAATGCTGTGCTTCAGGATGCTTTGTGGTTCTTGATTTGTCAAGTGGTGATTCTCAGCTCAATCTTTGACGGCAGCACTTTTTACATTACTCCATGATTTGGTAAAATAGCATTTCCAATACAAACCTTCAAACAAAAGCTCAAAATGTTACTTCTGTCTTTCATCCAGCACCAGGTTGTATCCTTGAAGTTTATTTCCATTTTTCGTAGATGTGTACTGTCTTCCCAGAATGACACACAACATTTGAAACATCATTTAAATCCAGCATACAACAGAGCAGGGTTCCTCTATGAAAATTGTACGGATTCAAACATAAAATTTTCCCATGCAAACATTTTGTCATACGAGTCAGAATCGATTAAATATTTTGGTTCACAATCTAAAAAAAGATGATTACCTTACCTTCCTGTTGGTTTCAGCCAGGGATCTCAAACCATTGGCCCTGGCACCAGACCAAGGACATTTAGTGGAAAAGTGTTTAAGTAAACAAAAGTAAGTGTTCAACCGCTGTAAATATCTAATGAATCCCTCTCTATCTCTTCTTCTATAAACCTAGATGAAAACTATTGGGTCATCAGTCCCTCTGTCTATAGTGAGTATCAAGGATTTCTTTTTTTTTTTTTAATGTTCTAGCAGACACTTCATTGCACGTGAAGTAAACACATGACTCATTTTATCTACTGTAGCTGGGTCCAGGCTCCAGGTCCTCAGAGCAGACTCCTCTCCCCACTTTCCAGCCAGACATCATGGACGCTCCTAACAGCTCTTTAGCAGCTGCTCCTATAGCGCTGGAGCCAGAGATCCTCAGAGGGCACATCCCGGCCGGACATATCCCAAAACCTGTTGTTATAGCCGACTATGTAGCGTGAGTATTACCTTCTTACAGCAAGTCCACAGCAGCAGTGTAAGTGCTGCAACACCCTCGGAGTACCTGGGAGTGCTGCCCGCTTCTTAACCAGCTGGATGCATGCATGTGGAGTTCTGCTGCCAGTTTGCAATCTGCAGCAATAGTAATGGCAAACTGTCTAATTTCTCTGCATGTCACTAGCAAGTTTGGCATCAATGTAAAAAGATAATCTATCATAAAAGATATTAAGGATTTATAAGTGTTCTGAAACACTTATGCCCATCCCCCGGCTTCCATTTACAAAACAGCCTAAGATGAGCAATTTCAACAATATGTCTCAACTTTCAGTCAGTTGGCTCACTGTTATTACATTCGTTCAGACAATCATTCACACCGTTCTCAGTCACAGTGGACAATTTAGAGTCTGAGCTGCATGTTTTTGGACTGTGGAGGAAGCTGGAGAGAATGCTGACATGGGGAAAACATGCACACTCCAAGCTTGCAAGCAGGAGTCGAACCAGTGACTCTTTTGTTGTGAGTGCTAACCGCCATGTTTACAAAGGTCTACAAAGTAAACAAAAATAAACATGAAACAATAGGTCTCATTTTGCCAACATTCTGTCAGTTTAACTACCTTTAATTACCATTTACTGGTAACAGTGAGTCAACAAGACATGATGATTAAAAATTAGAATTAGAAGTTAAATTTCAAAAATATGTCTCAGTTTTTCAACATTCAGTATACAACTCATTGTGCATTACAATTTACTGATTAGTGTTACATGTGTATTATGGACAGTATTTTACTTTTTTATTATTTAAAAAAATTAAATTTCCATATATTCACATTCCTGTGTAATACTGGGGCCACCTGCCTAATTAACACATGCATACACTGATGACACAGCATCAGGAACAATGTGGGGTTCAATAACTCATGACCGTGGATAGTTTGACATGTAGACTGCCATGGTCAGGGATTGATTGATTGGACTGAGACACTTAAATGAAAAAGACAAACTCAAAGTCAAGACACATCAAACAGGGCAGGGCTTAGCAGAACACCGGCTATTACTCAGTATGTGTGGAGGAAGAGGCCCTCAAAGCACTTTGAGCCTGACCCATAGGGGGCGCCACACGTACTTCAATAACTGTTTGAAAGAAATTCACTTGATTTTCAATTGATTGGTGGATGAAGTGTGGCATTATGACTTCCCTTAGTTTGCTTTGAGCTGGAATTATAAAATCATGAAACATGGTGCTTGAAAATGATGTGCTGATTTTCCCCATATTATATGAGCAGCTGTGTTAAAAGTAGCCAGCAGCCCTGGAAAATGTATTGTCTTTTGTGCTGTTTTCACAGGAAGTACCCCAGCATCCACTCAGAGGAGGAGAGGGACCAGTACAAAGCTGTGTTCAATGACCAGTATGCTGAGTACAAGGAGCTGCATGCTGAGGTTCAGATCATGGCCAAGAAGTTTGAAGAGATGGATGAGAGGATGCATGAACTTCAGTCCCGGCCTTCCAGCCAAATGGTAGGACCCTCACTCTTCTCCACACATAGGAACACATTTGAATAACTATATCCAGTAACATTCTCATTTGGTTTCAGGAGAAGGAGCAGATCAACCGCATTTTAACGGAATATCAGAGGAAGAAAGCTGTGAGTATACATCATAAAATGTAGGTTCTAGTGTCTGTGGTGGTTTCTGTGTCCACGAGTCCAAGCTGGTTATGGTCTTACAGAGGTAATTCTGTTTCTCTAAGCCTTTCATGTCCTTTGTTGCACCGATTTCCAAAAATATTCCCCTTCTACTTTATTCCACCAACAGAAAAAAACTCATCCTCCTATAGATTTTAGGATCTCTGATGTCTACTGAGGATAAAGATCTATAACACTCCTAATTAAGCAATCATACGGAAAGGGTTCTTATAAATGTGGCTCATAAACCGACTTTTTCTTCAGTATCAGTGTAATCCAGCTGATTGTTTACTGTGCAGTGCAAATGCTAGAAGCCAAAGCTGATGATGCAGATTTGCCAATATCTGAACAGGGACATCCTATAGGCTAAAATCTAGAGTTGTGGATTGTGACGGATGCTGCACAAGTGTCATTTTTACCTCAGGTTGTGATATTAATGCCAGGTGCTTAGAGATTATTATGGACACACAGGTCAAAAATAAGTTATGTTTACTACTTCTAGTGACTTATTGCTTTCATATAACAGTTATTACAAATGCCTATAATGTTTCCTAAAATAATCATTTAGCCATGTAGTTCTTCAGTGACACCCGGATGCAGTGGAAAGCATGCACTCAGGGTTATAGGCTGGTAAGAAGTAAGCACATAATGTAATGTGTTGTATGTATTCCCCATGTAGTAACACACATTTCCAGCCATCACAGACCGTCCCTGACATGTAATTCCATAGGAATGAAGGCAACACATTGTATATAATTTATTTCTCTTCATTTTGACAGGACCCAACATATTTGGAAAAAAGGGAGAGGTGTGAGTACTTAAAGAACAAGCTCTCTCATATCAAACAGAAGATTCAGGAGTACAACAAGGTCATGGGCTGGAACGATAACAACTGAACACACACCTGCATACATATGGAGTCTGCAACTATATAAGAAAATGGGAACTGTTTCCCAGGAAAAGGAGCACAGGGACTAAGATAGTTCCTAAGTTGTTTGTCCCTATCAGGGAAAAAATGCCCTCACTGATGGTAAAGCTGATTGTATACATACTGTTATCACATTACAACATGTGGACCTGCCATCACTGCTGTTATTAATGTCATCACAAACAGAAAATACTTTTCATGTCAAAACCTCATCAGTAGAAATGGCCGTATAGGGAGTGATCAGGCGTAACCTTAATAAATAAGTTCACTATGTACTATGCTGTGATGCAGATCAAGGTTTAAAGGAACATTTTGGGAGATATGCTTTGCTTTGCTTTGCTGTTCTGCCTGGTGAAATGAAGCTGTAACACTATGTGCCCAGTCTGGTATGTGTTCAGCCCAGCTTAGCAAGAAAGGTGGAAGCTAGATTAGCTCCACTGCTGTTGCTATAGACATTTTTGAACACCTCATTTTAGGCTGACCAAAATGATGCAACAAATGAAATTAATCTTTTCATTTGAGTATTGGTAAGACAAGATGATAAACACATCTTTAAAATGATGTAAATTGCTGGACACTGATTAGATAAATAATGAGGCATGTTAATGCAGGCCACCTATAGCACCAATAATAGCACTACATTACACAGAGGTGTCAGCAGAAGTTTGTTGCTAGTGTAACAGTAAAATACTTAATATTGTGAATGTGTCAGTCTGTGGAGGTTTAGCTGCTTGCCATAATGCTAACTGTATAGTGTTATTGTGTTACTTTTTTACATTGCATTTCTTCTGCCCAGTTGTTTTCTCCCAAACCGGTAGGACAAAACTGAACTGTCCTACTGAAATCACAGTGAGAAATATAACAGATGCATGTTTTTAAATCAGTTTTAGACATTCTTTTTTATAGACTCCTATTTGTACAGTGATATGTTTCACATGTGTATAATTGTTATGTAATATATTTTCAATGCCCTACTGCCTTTTATATGCTTTTATATAATTGTATTTTTCCCTTTTTCTTTTCCTTGAAAAATAAATTCAACCATAAAACTGATGCCAGTTTAAGAGACTTCTGTTACAACTGCCATTCAAAGCAGATACTAAAGTGATAGTTAAAGCATTTGACACCATGTAACTCGTGTTGTAGAATGTGGATAGATCACAAAGCTCTGCAGTGTTATGTTTACATAAGGCACAGCTAACTGTAGCTTGAAAACTATAGATATATACTATAAGATATATCTTTATTGCAGTCATATTTTGGGTGCTATACCTTCATCAGGCATCTCAAATTGGGAGAGGGTGCGAGCCTGACACTCAACAAGATCATGTCGGGCAAAAAAGAACATTCTGTGTATCAATTTAAATAAAAATATTCCATGAAGAATACTAATTCATACCCCAATGCTCATATTCGACCAAGACTTTGTATGTGCTCTCTCTCTCTCCAGAATATTGCTATAGGCCTAATAATATAAATATTAATACAATTATTATATGATGATATTAGCCTATATATATCAATTATTTTATTTTTTTGTGTGTTTGTTTCCTGAGTCCAGAGTGCTGGCAGATCACAATTTCCACAAGTATTTTGGAGCCATGCTTTAAAACCAATAGTCAGTCTATGTGAAAATGTATCTATTATATTATCCTTTCAGATAAACTAGATCTTAAGCTTTTGAGTTTCTGTGAAATGGTGTTAATGTTGCAAGGCACACAAACTGACGACAGTTTTGCTTTCCTGCACAGAGATTTTTCCAATAGAGGGCAGTCCTGCTTTACTAACAGCCTTGTGGCATTATACCTATGATGTCTGAATATTTGTCATTGTAATGGCTTGGATTTCCTTATGAGTGCTCTATACCTTTCACAGAGCAACACACAAACAACAGACCCTTTATTTCAAGCACATTCAATAAATAATTGTACATTTAACACTGAAAAAGAAGGCTGTTTCTATTCCAATCTGCACACAGTTTGATTCTAAGCTTTCTTTTAAGTCAACACTGCTTATTTCTTCTTCTTTAATTTAACTGTTGCTCAGAGGTATCTTTATTTCTGTTTTTCCCTTTTTTGTTTTCCATATACAAAACAAGAAAAATTACATTTATTTTTAAAGAGGACTCTGTCAAACATAGAGGCATCAAATACTTACATTTGCAGTCTGTGATTTCTGAGTACACTAGCTCATTGTGGACTTTTATTCCCAGGTTGTCAAATAGTGATGCTTTTGGTAGGTATACTGTCAGGAGTGACCCTAAGCATCTGTATTTGATGACCTGGGAAAAAGAACAGATCACATACTGCACCTCTAAGAGATATTTAAATACTGTACATTTTCTGTTTCTATTTATGTTGATTCTAGTACCATGTACTCAAATGTTTTTAGAAACATTTAACTTGTGTGCACACTAGGGCTGGGTATCGGTACTCAATATCTTTCAGGTATCGACCAAAACAACCCGGTACCAAGTAGTATTGAAAACTGCGCCTGTCAAACGATACCTGCAATCGGTTCTTTTTGTACGCAGTAAATGGTTACTAGGTTAACAGTGATCATCCTTTGTGTGTTAAAAGTTAAATCATTTGGGGCATGCTGTAAGTGTGTGTGTGCTAATTTTAGCTAGTGTTAATTAGCAAGTGAACACCCTATTTTATACAGTCTATGTACCCTACTCAGTCACATCTGTCAATGCTTTGTTCAGTGGTTGTTAATTACACAGCCCAAATAATTAATCGTTGTACAAGTTTGTACAGTTATTAAATAAATATTTGAGCACTTTCAAAATGTATTTTTTTAATGGGGAGGAGTGGTGACATCTGCAACTTTTTTTTTTTAATTGAAAAAAATAATTGAACTAAGTCCTCAATTGGTATCGGTATTGTGTTAAGGGTACGTGTATCAATACTGTTATCGAAACATTTTTAAACGATACCAGCCCTAGTGCACACTATCTGATAGAAAATGTATGTGATTTTCATTTAATGTTTCAACCTTATAAGCAATTGACAAGATTATTAAAAGCATACCAACTGCTTTAATTTGGAACGCCTAAAATGCATAATCTGAAATTTTCTATTTCCTTGTTGACGGATAGTGATAACAGGCTTCATCATAATTCTCTGTCAGCTCGATCTCGTTTGAATGCATTTAGGCATATTTACTGTTGGCCTAGGCCTAAACATTAGAAAATAATAAGATGACAATTTTTGTTTTCTCTTCAAACGTGTTAACTCTCATGTGTTTACTCGTCATCACGAGTAACTAAAAAGTCGTTGTCTCCACTTCTCGAAACTCAGGGTGTGGCTTCCTGGCCCTGGAATCCCTAAGAGGAGAAAACTGGCCTGTCCGTGAAGACCAAAGCGCTGCGGCTGCGGGTGAGGAACAGGTTCATCCTGTAAGACTTGGGGAGGAGCCCATGTGATGAACATACACCTGTAGGCGCGAGTGCAAAGAAAGGAACGCGCATGCGGCTGCGCGCACAGAGTGTTTGCATTCGTCAGTAGTATCTTCATTGTTGTCCGACGGTTCATTATATCAGGTTGGTCCATTTCAAACTTCTAGCCTAATTTTGATTGTAGAATGTAGTCAGAGACAAATTAACTATCCATTGTTTACAGTATTTATGTTGAAGTTTAGTTGTTTAGTAATACTATTTATTATATATATATATTTTGTCTGGAGTTATCGTGCCAATTTGTTTTACGTTTATTGTAGTAGCTAGCTAGCTACACGTAGTTCTGTTAAATCTCTGGTGTACTCGCTTATCTTTACCGTCATGACAAGTTAAATGCAGGTGCTTTGAATTGTTAATTAATTGAATTTGATCGACATTAGTCCCTTTCATGTTGTGGAAAATCCCCTTTGTAATTGGAAAATAAAAACTAACTATCATAGTCGATCAATGTCTGAAATTAAGGCTAACCCAGCTAAGTTTAAAGCTGCTCATTAAAAAAACATATCCAGTCTGTTTGTGTCAGTAGGTCTCCACCCACTGACTGCTGCTGTGTTTCACCACAAACATAACAGAAGTGCAGCAGAAGGCTTTCGCTTTGGTTGAATAGTTTAACAGCAGCTCACTAGTGAAGGTCAATATTTGAAGACTTGTTAAGAATGAAGTAAGCTATCCATCACCTTTAGTATGGAATGCACATAGGACACTTAACTAGTTTAATTTACTTTCCTACTAAAGGATATCACTGTTACACCAACAAATTCACAGCAGATTAATACATGCATTCATATGAATGTTCTAATACTTACAGAAATATGTCCATAGCACAGTAAACCTGTTAAAAACTGTATTGTAAGCTAGCATTGAAATTATTGTCAGATTCATAGTGTGGGAAATGGACAATAGTCTCTCTTTTGCGTCTTTTAAAAGGATGTTTACTTTTTTCTGACTTTTTAAAACTATTCTGACAGAGTTTGCATGATTGCTTGTATTTTGACAATGTTTGACATAACATTTGGTAAATTCAACTTATTTTTTTATTTAAGCAAAGTTTTGTAATTTTCCAAAACTGCTTTTGGTTTTGGTTTCAATACAAAAGTTTTGCTCCTAGTTTATGTAGTTATGTGTTATGTGAAGTGTGCAGATTAATTTGAAAAGTCTTATTCAATGAATACTTCCTTGAATGTATTTTCAAATAAAAAATAAATGACCCTAGTGGTTCTAAAGTAAATTATACTTGATTTATGACAGAGATACTTAACCAATTGTATAATTTTATGTATCTATGTTTGGTGACTGCTGCTTTGTTGAACCATACCATAGAAAAGAAAGTTGATTGGAAAGTGATATGGATTGTTCAATCATTTAAGAAGTAATTTTTGTTTTTTACCAGGGTGAGTTCCACTTGGATTTCAGTATGCCTAGCAACAAACACACCGCGAGTGGGAGCAAACAGTAAGTTAACCCACATTGATTCCTCACTACTAAACTGCCTTTCTCATGTCTCAGCCACTATATATATATTGTTGCTTTCCAGGACAAATACTTCTGTCAGTGTTTCAACATTAGCAGCACAACTGTTTAATGGAACAGTTTGACCTTTTGGGAATTGTTTCTCTCCACAAAACAACAATAATAAGATCTATGTGATTTTATGTCTCTAGGGGAGGTGAGGTGATTTTAACAGTGCTGTACAGTTGCTGGATAGTGTGTGCATGTTGGCAAGTTGTCAACCCCAGACCAAATGATAATTACAGCTGCAATTACCCACTGTCTTTTGAAGTGGATTTTTTCCCACATGAAGAGCTAATTGTCATTCTACTTGTTTGGATGGTTAAACTGCTGTCTGAAACAAAGTGTTGTTAAAGAGGAACACAGTGATTTTCCCCCCAAAATCGTTACTTGTAATATTAATTCCAACCAAGTGGAGCTTAAAACAACAGGATTTCAAAATGTTTTGACCTGTTCCTTTTATTAAATAATCAACCAAAAATAGAAAACATCAATAGGAAAAATTCTTTTCAGTAAAACATACTGCAAGTTTTCTTACCTTCATGTCTGCTTTCTCCAGTATCACTGGCATGGCTAGCTACTTTTTATACGAGTATTTAGTAAGTCAAGCCATATGTGAAATGCAGCATCTGCCAGGAGGCTTACACACACATTGAGCACAGCATCTCTCTCCTTTTTTATTTCAGCCATAGCAGCAGACACAGGCACAGTGAGTTCACGTCCAACCCAGCCTATTCCTACTACCCAGGAGAGAAGATGATTCACTTCTATCGCTGGACTTCGCCACCTGGTGTGATGAAGATATTGTGCATCATCATCATCATCATGTGTGTGGCTGTGTTTGCCTGTGTGGCTTCCACACTGGCCTGGGATTACGATATGAGCCTCATGGGTATGGGAAGCGGCACTGGCATGTTGCCAGGTTATGGCGGTGGATATGGTGGCTCCTATGGTGGCTCATACGGTAGCAGTTATGGAAGCTCATATGGAGGTGGAATTGGTGGCGCTGGCGGTACCTATGGCGCTGGTGGTTCCTATGGCTATGGTGGAGCACAAATGGATCCCAAAGCTGGCAAAGCTTTCATCATCGCCATCTCCGCCATTACTTTCATAGCCGTGCTCGTCATATTTGTGCTGGTTGTGTCGAGGCAAAATGCTGCCCGCTCACAAAAGTTCTACCTAGCAACCATCATCATCTGTGCCATCTTGGCATTTCTGATGATCATTGCCACTATTGTGTACCTGGTGGCAGTGAACCCAACAGCCCAGTCCACAGGGTCTGTCTACTACAGCCAGATCCGCCAACTGTGTGCCCAGTACCAGAACCAGAACCAGGCCCAGGGCATCTTCATCAACCAGTATCTCTACCATTACTGTGTAGTGGAGCCCCAAGAGGTGTGATATGCTTTATATTTGGGAGGTGGAGGTGGTGGGGAATTTACTTTATAGCTCCTTTATCAACATGAACCCCGTTATGAAAACAGTGGTATCTACACAAATATTACAGATAGATTATTCATATGTTTTATGTTTAATGACTGCGAAATAAATAGTTTTCCTCCTTGTCAATAATAAATCAACTTGTTTCCCGTGCTAAACCTTAACAAGCATGTTCTGTTTTTAAGGTGATTGTGCTAACCTATTGAGAATCCCTGAAACAAGCTCTATTGCACTGGGCTAAGTGAACCCCATGGAGAATGATATATGAGCACCCAATATCAGAAATAATTTTAATGTTAAAATTGCTTTTTGGAGTAGAACTGAAAAACTAGTATTTTACCGTTTCATACAAGGAGTATCCAGCACAAACCTTTACATTTCTATGTGCTGCAGACTTACAGACAAGTTGAGCACCACAGCAGATATTACTGTTATATACCAAGTGTTAGTAAATGTAATTCCAGCCCACTAACATTGATTCCTGATGTTCCTGCAGGCCATAGCTATCGTCTTGGGCTTCCTGGTGTTTGTTGCCCTCATCATCCTGCTGGTATTTGCAGTCAAGACTCGCTCCACGATCAGGCGCTGGGGCAGGGATCGCATTCTCTGGGAGGAAGTGAAGGTTGTCAATAATGGTCTACACAACAGCGTTGGAGAGTGGGTGAGTGTGCATTTGTTGTGTGTGTGTGTGTGGTCTCACATAGCAAGACCTTTATCAACAACACTGAGTCAGTACTGGAGAATATTCTAATATCTTTCTGCTTTAACGAAAAGAATGCTCTGACTTGGTTTTATTTCTTTACACGAATCACTTGGAGAAGTCAGCAAAGAGAGCAGTTGGGGAGAGAGAGAGAGAGAGAGAGAGACTTGACTAATGGCAGGTTTTTGGTTTGGTTTGATACGTCTATAGAGAAGCGATACTGCAGATTTTAATAAGCTTGTCATTTATGAATTTATTCAGCAAACGTTTGCCCCACCAACATCCTGGCTATGAGGAACATTAACACAAATCTAGTTATCCAAACATTGCCACATATGGAAGCATATGCTCAACTAGCAAAAGTTGCCAGAGATGCCAAATATATATAAGGGTTCATTTGGGGGAAATGTTAGTAAATTAATGCAAAAGAGACGGAATGTTTCTCTCAATTAAGCTTCATAGAATCACAATGAGGAGTGAGAAGAACAAGATGATCCACAACATTTATGATACGGTCAAATACAATGGAGAACGATGATAATGACAACCTTAATGTAACCTTAAAGTGAAGGGAGAAATAAAATGGAAAATGTGGATGCTGAGAGGTTGTCTTTCCATTGGAGTTGTTTTTCTCTTTATAGTGTGCTAAAAATGTTTATGTATCTCTATGTAAACGGACCTTAATGACTTCCTTATAGTCTTGAAATACATGTCTATCATGTCTTGAAGTTGTCTTAAGGCCATGACTTTACTATGTGCAGCTATTGTTTCCCCTAGTTTAACCTACATTGTTGTGGTACATTCTTCAGCAGTTACAGATGAGAAGTGATAAAGGTGTGTGTGTGAGTGTGTGTGGGTCAGTCAGGAAAGGATGGTTTCAATTGCAGTTTCTGGGTGTGGTCTGTTAAGGCAGGCTTTATTACAGCATGATTGGAGTATGTGTTCTAAAAATAAAAACGTATCCAACATGCTTTTGAACATACAACATCTAACTCTAATGATTGATGTACAGAATAACATTTAAACATATCTCAGTGTTCTGACATTTCCAGTTATGGAAGGTATCATCATCATGGGTTTGATCAGTGGCGTAATTTTGACAAAAAAGTCTTTCTCCTGCCAGCATAGTTTTCATTCCCTGTGTGTGAACTTTCCCAGGACTGCATTCAGTCATAGCATTACAGCAGTGTTAGTGGCTCAGAGACAGAGTAAAAGTGTTGATTGTACTGATAGTATCGATGGTATTCAAGCATGCAAAAATAAGTAGAGGAACCGGTTGGTCCTGGTGAATGCGTCACAAACCAGAATGTTTGTCATATGGAGAGAGCAGGTCTCTATTGCCTAAAACAGGTCAAGTATGGAAGGACCCTCAGGAAATCTTGACTGAAGCCTTAGGCAAGCAAAATTTGGTTGGAAAATAGAGTTTAAAGGCATGGTACTATTATTACTATTATTATTTATTTAGTTCTATCTAATTCTGTAGCTTCCCAGTAATGTGTTCCTTATGTGCTCAGGTCTAAATATTAATGATTCAGTAGAAGTGATGCCCCAATCATATTTTTTGCTGTCAATACTGATGACCATATGGGCTGGTATATGGTATATATTATAGATAATAAATACATATTATATTTATAGAGATGTCCACTTGTTGAAAGTGTAACCTAGGCAATAGACAACAAATAGAAATAGGATAATAATTATATTTTTGTCTATTTCTATTTTTGTGGAAAACTTTTCTGTGTAGTGGTAACTGTGACTATATGTCTTTGTACTCCTATGTTCTCAACCACAAGCACACAGCAACAAAAAAGACCAATCAACAGAGAGATGTAAATATAATGAACTACAATCTAACAGCTGTAGTAAAGCAGGCCTGTTGTATAAGTGGTGTGTGGGTAGCCACTGTCATCAATGGTTAGCCACACTGATAACAGCTTGGATAACTTTACACCAACCTTTCAGTGGTTTATTTGCCTATTGTTTCTAGCAGATTATCACATTAATAAGGATATCACGAGCACCGGCTCCGAACCGGCAGGGCACCGGCCCCGTCTGAGAGGCTATTTAAGTTACTGTTGCCTTTCCATAATCGCGAACAAGTCTGGCAATCTGACCCAGAAAACTGCCGCTCACTGGATATTTTCTCTTTTTTTGACCATTTTCTGTAAACACTAGAAATTGATGTGTGTGAAAATCCCAGTAGATCAGCAGTTTCTGAAATTCATATAGTCAGAACATGCCAGGTTCAAAGTCACTTAAATCCCCTTTCTGATGCTTGGCTTGAACTTCAGCTGATTCTCTTGACCATATCTGCATGCCTAAATGCATTGAGCTGCTGCCACATGACTGGCTGGTTAGATATTTGAGTTAACATATATCGGGTGAATGACCAGAGTCATCTGCCAGAGCAAATACAATGGAGTTTGGCAGATAAGTCTGGTTGCCAGGCAAACAGTGACTTTATTTGTTGTTGTAAAACTTGAATGGTCTTGTCTCTTGCTTCAGGTGAAAAATGTGTCTGGTGAGCCAGAGGTGCTGGTGAATGACCCTAATCCCAGAATTAGGGGGTCCAGAGACTATCTGGACCAGCTGGACAACGAAAAGCCTCTTTACCTGCCAGGGTAAGATATGCATCAGACAGTGCACCTCATAAGGGACCATCATGTTTTGAGAATTTTCTTAGTTTGACATAAGTCTGAATTTATTTGTTTGTTGTATCTACTGGCACAGATCTAAGGTAAAACTTGAAACTTGTCCAATGTAGGCTTACCTGAACGGATGTGAAAGGACAGTGCAAAAAAAATCTAACTAGTCAGACTAAAACAAGTGCAGTTTTTTTTATTTGAATATTACCACAGAAAAAAAGCTGATATGGATGGGTACAGATATATAGGATTGCCCTCACCCAGGGGTTTCACTTAATACATGCTTTTATTAAAATTAAGCAACATACAGCAAGGCATGCATGCATGACTTAAACATAAAGTATTTTCCTGCACAAAGGCTGTCTGTCTGTTAAGGACATACTAGTGCATATTTTATGAGACTTCCTGGGTCCACTATTTTGTGGGGTTCAAGTGGCAAGACAAACTATTTGAACGTGAAACAATGATTAACAGGATATTCTGCACACTGTTTTTTGTCCAGCAGAGGGCAGTGCTGCCTCGCTAATTGATACTAAAACCACTTCTTTTTGGCTGCAGTCACAAAGAGCCGATTGCTCACATATTGCCATAGGTCTGCAGTCATCTGATGAATACAATTTCAACAATTCAGTGAGAAATTATTACAATTAAATAATACCATTAAGTTAATGTTACACGACATTCTCCTGACTGATATTTTTCTGCTTGAACTTTAGCTGTTAGGGTCACTTTTCTCAGTAGCCTCATAGCTGTTCCCCATGACTTGTGTATGTGCTGCTACAAAAATGTATTAATTGATAATTCCATTTGCAGAGACTCAGAGATCAGCAGCTCTGTTGGAGGCCTAAAGCCCAGGCTGAAGGACTATGACACTGGTGTGGAGTCTGGAGATGACCTGGAGGAGGAGGACTTCTCTGTGTGAGTGGATGTGAAGAGATCTGATAGCCAATTGTGATTATGAAAAAGTGTAAAGCTGCTTTTTTTGCTTACTGTGAATGGCACTTTTTGATTAATATGCACTGCTTCAGCATAAATCCATCTTGTGTATGCTGAAAATGTATCTAATTCTGGCTAATAATAGCTCGTTGGCACCTAATAACTTTTCCTAACAAATTTTGTTCCGTTCTGATCTGCAGTTTGTTTCCCTCCATTGTGGATGAGCAAGAGCGTCTGATCTACAAACGGGAATTTGACCAGGAACACCAGGAGTACAAGAGCTTGCAGGCTGAGCTGGACAGCATAAACCAGGACCTGGCTGACCTGGACAGACAGCTGCAGCAATACCCTGAGGGCAGCCCACAGTTTCTGGTTAGTGTGGCAGTACCAGTTTGACTTTTTGCTGTTTGATCCGTTCTTCAAAGGACTTGTCTACAATGTGTGGTTATGATTACAAATACAACTAGACTTGCAGGTGTGTGTTAATGGTATCTGTGCCCAGGTTAAACCTGCAAGCCCACAGACGCAGCTTTCTCTACTGTAACTGAAAGATTTTTGTTGTTGTGTTAAAGCTAAACTGAGTTTTATATTAAGACAAGGACCGAGTTCCTCATGCCAGGTTTGGATAGGTGTATATGACTGATATGCTGATATGTGTGTGACACATTGCCATTTATTTATTCTGTTGAATTCAGGTTTTCCTAATGTTTCTTATACTATAACAGTAAAGTAAAAGTATCAAATCACCCTTGATTTGGGGGAGCAACTACAAATTTTGGGCCAAGTGGTTCAAGGGTCAGGAAAACTTTATTCCAAATCACAGTTTTTCTTTTTACTTTTAGTTTGTACTGCATCAGCTCTTACAAAGTATGAAGTATTGCATCACTATGCATAAGATTATGACATCCGTCAGGGCTCTTGTCTATGAGCTGTCATTAGGCTGCCATCTGTTTATACTCTCTGTGACTCAGTCAATGTGACGTATCATTGCTGTGGACAGGGCTCTGGGTAAGAATAGCTAGAAAAGCAAGCTGGCGTGCACACTGCATAATGCTACCAGAGGCAGTAGGTATTTTTTGTATGGTAGTGTAGGTATTGTTACGCATCTTTGGTTTAGCCTGATTCACACTTGTGTGTGAATGTTGGACGGTGCTTTCCTCTGGGTGAATGCTTTACATCATTGACCTCTATCATTCTCATCCCAGGATGCCATGGATGAATACACCAGGCTAAAGAATCTCAAGAAGGTAAGGCATATGCAATGATTTCCATCAGTGTTACTGTAAATTACACTGAACTACGAATCTCCTAAAACTGAAGGGTTTTGTTGAATAAAATCTAATTGTCTCAATATTTTTTATCCTCTGCAGTCCTCAGCCTACCAGATCAAGAAGAAGAGGTGTAAATATCTCAGGTCCAAACTGTCGCACATCAAGAAGAAAATCTCAGAATATGATCGCCGCCGTTGAACTTTCACCTCTGACCCGCTCTTGCAAGGAAGGGAGACAAATGTGCAATTTCCCACCCGGTTATGTATGAGTTCATCACAAACCTATGTAGGAACACTATCATGAGAGCCTTATTCGTTTATTAATCTGTATCATACCAATCAATGTTTTTTTCCAGAAAAAAAGTGAAGTTTTTTTTTTTTTTTAATCAGTTATTCACTCTGAGTTTCATGAAGAACTATTTAGGTGTATAAAATGTATGTAATTTTTAAGTAAGAAAGTGAAAGATGTGATATGGGATGTTTTTATTATTTCAGTAAATGTTCTTTTATGAAGCAGTTATTGTGCTTCGTTTAAAGCTTCTTTTTTTAAAAAAAACAAACAAACAGTTGACAGTTTCATGTACAATGACAGCACAGCTAAAATAAAGAGACATAAATTTGCTTGTATATAATTATTTTTTTAGTGTAGTTTAGTAAAACCTATAGACTGTGAGTGTTTTTATTAGACCTTTGTCGTGGTGGCTATTAAAAGGAAAAACCAGAATGTAACTCTGTAATATAAATCTGTAATATTGACTCAGCTCCCAAGTTGTGCCATTAACATTTGTCTAATGTTGTCTTTCACTGTATTGAGTTTAGTTTCTAATAAGCATGATGTTAATAAAGCAAATGATCAAATTCTCCCACCTTGTCAATATTTTTATTCTGCTAATTTTCTATTGATAGAAATAATGCTTGAACTGTGGTGTAGTTCTTTGTTAACCCAGAACAGTAATCCTGTATAGACCAGGGATCAAACCGTATTAAAGCTAGGTGAGGCAAAAACACTTGGCATCATTCAGCAAAAACCCCAAATATTTTTTTACTGTATAATAATTCAAGTGATGTAGCCTGTGCTATATTTTTTTGATTAAAAATACAATTGAAAATACAGCTCCCCCCTTGCATTCCTCCTCTTCACACCAGTCAAATCTGCACAGGCACAACACATGCAAATCCTTATTACAGTAACCTGTTAGTATTTAATTCACTTTAATCATTCTGATGACATTATACAACAGCATCGTTAGATACTCTTTAACTATATATCAATATAAAACGTCACAATCTTGGGATGGGGACGGGAAGAGCCGTTTTAAGAGACTCTTTAAACGGCTCTGGGGACGGGTACAACACATGAGCACCTTGGAAATCATCCTTGTTTTTGGCGCCACCTGCTGTAACCCTCCAACATCGCAGCACTTGTTAAACGTGCAACGCCTAGGTTCTGTTCGTCGTGGAACACGCTCCATACAAAGGTTCCGTGCAGCTACCCATACAAACTGCTCAAACTAAGTGGTATATAGGCTATTTACAGAATTGGAAAACCAAGAAAACCAAGCAGCTAATAAACAAACGAGACGATGTTTATTTAAAAAAAAAGCCCAAAGAAGCATGAGTAAATGTTGTTTTATATTTTATTGTTTATTTTATCTCTTCATCTTTCTCTGCATGTCATTTGTATTCCTAATAGACTCACGTGAACCGTTCCACACACCCTACAATTTGCTTATACATCTTCCCTGTGTAGTTTAACAGAAACGTACATTTAAAAAAAATAGTGTCCTATTTACAGGGTTGTACGCTTTCAGTAAGCTCTTATTAGAAATGACGTCTTAATATGGATTCACCCTGAAGTAAGACATGCCATCGTTATTGTGATGTTAGTAGTAGTAGTACAGTTGTAGTAGACAAAACGGTTGACTGAGCGGATTCTTTTCTCTTGACAGCATGTTTCCTTCCGGAAGAAAACTCCGTTGCACCAGCTAGCACTGCACTAGTAACGTTATTGTTTAGGTACTGTGGATGTTTGTAAGTAACGCTAGCTGAGCTGGTAAGTTGTTTCACGTACAACTTTAACGCATTAACTAGGTGATTCGTATAACTTGATTCAACTTAGCAGCTTGAACTGCTGAGTTATTGAATAAATTAGACAGCCTCCAGTGATGCTCGTTATAGAATGTTAGCTAGTTTGCTGTAATTAAAGTTATAACGTTATCTAACCAGTGGTGGATGAAGTGTCTGGATCCTTTGAAAGCAATTATATAGCATAATGTAAAATACAAGTCCTGCATTTGAGCTGATGCTTAAGTAAAAGTATGTCAATATAATCAGAAAATGTACTTAAGGCATTAAAGTAAACTACTAATCTGATGACTATTTTATCCATAGATTGAGATTATTTGGTTTGTAGGAATACTGAGTAATGTCATTTGCAGATCCCAAAGTAACACGTTCACAATGCTTGTTTTGCTGAAAGGCAAAACTCAAAAGCTCTTCACATTTTAGAAGCTGGAACCATGAAGTCTGGGCATCTTTGCATTAACAATGTCAAACTGGTATCTAAGTAGTTGCAACTAAATGTTGTAAATGTAGTTGCAATGTAAAATTGCTAGCCAATCATTTAGCTGTACTTGTATATTTTGTTGGGTGCCTTAATGTATAACATCATATTTCCCAACTAAAGCTGGTCATACATAGTCATTGTACAAGTAAACAAAAATCTACAAAGCTGTATTTACTTGTACAATGACTATGTACACACACATTCTGAATACAAACTTTCTGTACACATTCACAAATCTCTGTACATATTTAGAGATACTTTTACACATATACAAATCTGTCTTCTGTCTAAAAATCTGTAATCATGTGATGCTCAATTTTCCCAATTCTTTAGCTAGTTGCTTAGTATCCGGAAGACAAAATGGACGAAGAACCAGAGCGAGCCAAGCGCTGGGAGGGGGGCTATGAGAGGACATGGTAAGACTGTGAAACTATGCAGATTTTCAACTGGAGAAATTTGTTGTCCTTCGATGTAACATTGAATGTATGCATTTTCCTACAGGGAGGTGCTGAAGGAGGACGAATCAGGCTCATTAAAAGCCACAGTAGAAGAAATCCTGTTCCAGTCCAAAAGGAAAAGGTGTGTGTGTGCGTGTGTGTGTCAGATGCATGGGTAAAGGTGGTTCTACTAGTACTAATGTAATGATTGAATTAATAATCTGTTGTTATTCTGTGGACTAAATTCTCTTCTCAGTTATGATGTTAATGACACATATTTTCCTCCTAACATACCTGCTGCTTTGTTTACCTCATAGGGTCATAGAGAGCCATGGAAAAGTGAGACTTGGAATGGTGAGTGAGGTTTGCCTTCTTCCCATTGCTCTAAACCCCAAGATCTCTAAGATCTGAGGGTGTGGTTGCAAATGCTACACAGCATTAACTTCACACCAACATATTTACACTTTTGGTCAACGTTGTGTGTTATTGTTTCAATAGATCTGAGATTATATCATCATTGTCAGGCAAAACATGGAATCATTTTTATAATATAACTGTTAATATAGCGTACAAGTCTTGCATGGCACAAGCAGCTTGTAATGACTCGTGTGAATATAGCAAAATAATCCTCTCCAAAGTAAGGCTGCAGATTGAAATGCCTTAATAAAATAACGGTTTTGAAGTGCAATGATCAGGAATGATTTTGGTATTAGAACACTGTAAACCACAACTTGGCCATACAGGGGTTAATGTCATTTGCCTTAAGAAAAGTAAAATCTCATCAGAATGTATCGATTTTTAAAAAACATTTTAAAGGATGTCATGTGCTCTAGATGCGTCACCTCCATGTGGTGATTGACTGTTCAAGAAGTATGGAAGACCATGACTTGAAACCAAATCGCCTCACTTCTACTCTAAAGGTAAATTCTGTAGCAGAACCATCACACTATACACCAGCAGCCATGCAGTATGAATAGCTGTAAATCACCGTCTGCATTTTTCTTTCCTCTTTAGCTGATGGAAACGTTTGTTGATGAGTATTTTGACCAAAACCCCATCAGTCAGGTATGTTACCACACTCATGAGCTCTGCCAACACGGCAGGGTTATGTATGTTATTGGAGAAAAAGTT
>CAFUXE010000378.1:79704-109015 GCA_903364295.1 Serranus cabrilla | reverse complement strand
CACTGGCAATGTCTCTTAAAGTTGATTCACCTAACACTATAAAACCTTGTTTTCTCAGCAGCTTTTCAACAGCAAATCCACATTTATTTCAAAATCACTGTAATTTAACCAGATATCCCAAAACGTCCGTTAAGAGTGTATCTGGCAATGCAAAGTTTGACAGCTGAAATAAGAACTTCTCCAGAATGGATTCGAGGTAAAACATACATTAAGGCTTGTTCTTTTTCTACAGGTTTCCAGAAGTAACACAAGAGCTGCAGGAGGAGAATGGTATCCAGTACAGATTTGAAGTTTATGAGAGCATTGAAAAATGTTGAAAAATAAAACAAGAATGTAAATGTTATACTTTTAATAAAAAAAAACCCACCTGTACTGTATATATTGTTTGCATTGGTGCATTTTGGATGATAAGGAGATGTGTGAACACTTTAGTAGAAGTTATCTCTATAGAGTAATGTCCAATGTGAAATATGAAACTCATAATGAATATACATAAAATATGTTCTCTGACCTATATTTAATGAGCCAAGTTTACAGAGGCTTTAAAAAAAACACACAATAGGTCTTTTTTTTTCCTTTTTTATCATTTATTGGATTTCAGTCTTTGGGGGAAAAAATCCCATGGACAAAGATCACTTTCAATGCAAAAAGCTGACGTTTTAAGTTATTTTTAATTTATGTATGTGTGTGTGTGTGTTAGCAGTAGAACAGCTGCCTGGCTCATGCAAATTTTCCTGCCGGAGGGAGTGGGCAGAGCACATGCAGGCAGGGATGCTTTAAACCAGCAGGACTCTTCTCCAGTCAGTATTTTACCCCGTTTGTGACTCAGCTTGGCTGCTGTCAACTTCAGCTTCATCTACAGAGTCCTTCTGCTCAGTTTTAGGTAGCACTGGCGAGTGGGAGGTGAGGTATTTGAGTCCAGCACCAGCAGGAACACTTGAAGGCATCATGGGAGAGGTGAAGTAGTCCCGGCTGTGGATGCTTGGATAGGCTCTGAAATCCAATCTGGACCGTAAAGGTGGGATGAGACACTGTGCTGACGCTGCAGAGAAGCTGGAGTAGGGAAAAAACAGAACGCCTCCAAAGTGCGAGAGGCTCACCAGGTCCTGTTTACAAAGACAAAAACACATACAACAGGTGAATGGATTATCAGCACTATAAGTACTTCACCACAGTACACTTTTCAGGTACTTGTTTTTACTTTTTGCACCTTTGGTCTAACCCGCCAACACATTTCAGAGTAAAACGTTGTACTTTTCTACATTTATTTCACAGCTGTGATAGTTTCACATTGCTCAAGTCTGACTTAAAATGCGTTCATATGAACACTGAATCAGGTTTGTCTTGCTGAAATGTCCCTCTGTCCATAAGGGACCCATAATCCAGTCCTTAATGCGAAGGTTTAATTCATTCATTTTCTGTAACCGCTTATCTGAACCCAGGTCGCAGGGGGCTGGAGCCGATCCCAGCTGGGTGAGAGGCGGGGTACACCCTGGACAGGACGCCAGTCTGTCACAGGTATGTAGACACACATATAGACAGACAACCATTCACACACTCACTCACACCTACGGGCAATTTAGAGTCACCAATCAAACCTAAGCTGCATGTTAAAACACACAATGGCTGGATGGCCCTATCATAGATAAAGCATGACAAAGTGCCTTTCCAGCGAGGAAACATGATAAAAAAAAGCACTCATCTATGCCCTTTAATGAAGAAAATGTGGAATGTGGTAGTAAATGGAAAAGAACTGAAGTGCTGCATGAGCTGCCCCACATTTTAGAAAACAGACAGTTAGTCTGCTGCTGCTCAGTGTTGGAGGTACAGCAAGCTCTGTGCATTATCCTGAGTAACCGGACCATTATTTCTGGAAACAGACACTGCTGCTGAATTTTAAAAAATGTAGTTTTTAATTTTTTGGTGCTTTGAGCACCACAAGTGGTGTGACACCTGAGAGAAGGCTGATTTGGACTGCAGTGATACAGCATCTATACTATAGATGCTGTACTAAGACTATAGATTCTATAGTCTTAGTACCCTAACATCTGTGCTGAAGTGATTTCTCAAACTCACAGAAGCTTTATCTAAACTTTGTATTTTTAAGTGTTTTTCAATTATGCTTTTCTGCATTTCAAATATTGTACTTTTTTCTCTTTTACTTTTTACTTTAATTACATGTTGCTAATAAGTTATTATTATTAGTTTATTATTGTACTTATTTTATAGGCTGATTTCAGTGTTTTAGACCCAATATATTTCAATTTAACCACATTTAGAACAGTAAATAAATAATGTACAAAATAGGAAACATTTAGATTAAATGTGGACAGGGGAATTACTTTTACCAATTACTTTGCAATTCACTGGCTACAACATCAAAATGCTGCTAACACGCTATTATGCACTAATATTAATACAAAAAAAAATATTCCAGGAGAAGGAGCAGTATATGTTTATACGGCAACCTCTTCTGTACTCTAAGAATGATGCCTTCTAGACATATCTCATGGTTACCGGTACCGGAGGGTGCTGTTGAAGGCAGATGGGAAACCCCGGCGCTCCCGGAGTCCTGACGGGTGCTGCCAGGCTCAGTCCACACGGCCCCGCTGTGTTCCAGTTGTTAACCTGAGCAGAGTGGAAGGGTTGACAGTTGGGGACACTGGGATCCCACAGGTGTCTGTTTAATTCCGCTGGATAAACACAACTCTGCACCAAACCGCTGCATAATTTGCCCAGTTGATCCTTGTCTGTGTCCTGTGGCTGGTCAGTTAATGTACTGATGACATGTCTTTGTCTGTTGTCCATTTGTCTCTGTGGCTCCGATGGAATGTGGACTGTCCTCTCTGCCATGGAAACCTTTGGCTCGCCTGTTCTTCTGCACACCTCTTGTCCAGGACTGTCCTCACCACTGTCGTCACTTTCATGAGCATCTTCAGTGGGACACATGGGAAAGCTGGTTTGTTAAGATGCTAGTTTATAGACCAAATGATCATTATACAAATTGAAGTATGCGAATAACATTTTTCATACCTGAGGATTTGGAATTGTCTAAATATTGTGCAGATGATTCTTCTACAGGTTCAGATTTCATGTCAGTCATCCGCATCTCTTTAGACTTTTGAGAGGAATGTTGTAGTTTCCTGATGGAAGAAAAGAAAGAATTTAAATGTGTGAAGCAACGTCTGTCAACATAAAATGTCCTGAATGGTTGTGATTGTTAATGGATTCATCAAAATAACACAGTTAGTCTTTTTCAGATAATATAAGGTGATTTTCATATTTTATATAGCTACTTTTGAGATCAACCAGCTTAAAAAAAGCAGTGAGGTCGCAGCTTCTCTTTCTATCATTCTTAACATTTCTAGTTCCCTCCATGTGATATAAAACACAAAAATAACCCACATATCAAACTTAAACTCGTTTTTTACAACTTTGAAACACAAAAGGTTGGTTTATGATTGCAAAAATTATAACTTTATTGTTTGGACACTTTTAAATTTGTCTTGGAGCTTCAAGAACCTGTGATTCACTGATCATGATGGACGGATTATCTATTGGGCTTATTTTATAGGCTGACTTCAGTTTTTTTTAGAAACAATATATTTAAATCTGACCACATTTAGTACAGCAAATAAATCATTCTGTCCATTTCCCTGCCATAAGTGTACAGCAGGGAATTGTATTCACAAAACATTTAGACCTTCATGTTGGATAATGGTATAAAAATGTTAAATATTTAAATTAGAACCTGACAGATATATCGGTTGACGGATATTATCAGCCGATATGGGCCTACCAAAGGCCTATCTGTATAAATGTTTGGCGTGGTTTAGAAATGGTGTTAACTATTAATTTTTGTATTTTCTTTTGTTTGTCAGCAAAGACTGAAACTAAACACTAATTAATCCTATTTAGCTATTTATTTATTTCTAACATATTCTTTATTTTCTTGTTTTTAATAAATGTCTTTATTCAATTAAGTTTGGGAAAGTAGATCTTTGGCTACTTTTGCAGAGAAAAATTGGTGCACAATCCACATAAAGTTCTATTTCAAAAAGGTCTATTTCCATTCTAGCTCAAAAAAAGACTATATCAGCCACCATATGGGTTATCGATTCATTTCCCTCTCTAAAATCAATATCGGCATCAGTTTAAAAAATCCCATATCAGTCAGCTTCTACCATGAAAAAAAAAATCATCATCTAAAAGTTTAGACAGGACACAATGTTCTTGGGAGGGTGATGGACTGGGACATCCTGGATATGGCGCTCACAACCAAACTACAAAATTTAGTGGTAGAAAGTCTATCTGGGAAAGCTGGAAAGTAAATGAATATATTTACTCAAGTACTAACTTTTTGATGTCCTTTATTAAATTAATTCCATTCATATATTTCAGAGGGTAAAGGTTACTCTTTTGCATGATTTATATTTACGTAAATATATGACACATTGCTTCTGACGAACTAAACAATGTATTAAAATTAATAATATTAATATACTATATATCATTATATTAAAAGTATTAAAATAAGGTTCACAGTGAATCAGCTGCAACATTAAATGCTGCTTAGACAAAATATAATGATTTTAGTAACACACGCAATAACCATAACAATTCTAACACAACATTCTGCACACAGAGCAATTTTACTTTAGTACACTATGCATGATAAAACTTGTGTATTTTGACACTGTAGCTACTTTTGCTTGAATGAAGGTGAATACAGAGTTGTTATCTGTGGCGCAGAGCGCGTGCAGCTGCTTAGTGAATAAGGAAAGCAAAGCTGACTTTTCTGTGTTGTAAAAGAATATGAATTTCTTATTTTGTAATTAAATAGATCCGTAACTCGCCTCTTTTCTCTTCTCCCGTTGCCCGTGTCCCGGAAGCCCTTGGCGAAAGGATTGTTGTCTATTTTCAGCTGCGTTATCTGAAATAGTGCAAAATAAAGCCTGTTGTATATACGACGATATATTCAGTGATAGTAATGGAAATAAGTTGAACAACTTGTTACCTTGTCGTTTTGGTAAGCTGTCACTGCGATGAACTGTGTCTCACAGAAGACATATGTCCTAAAGGTGCTGTACGGCAGCTTCAGGACATCATTCGCCTTCACGATGTGAAATCTTGGCTGGTATTTATGCATCGAGTTGAGAATTGTCTGCAAAAAATGATTATGGAGTTCAAACATTTTAAGGGAAGTAATGTGGTAGAAAAAAATGTGTCTCTTTATGTTATGATTTAAAATAAATACTAGAAAATATATCAATATGATATTAAATGGTATTACTTTACTCATCAAATTGTTTTTTTTATGTTTGGAAAAACTAAAAATTAACATACATTTTTTTAAAACTTTTATTATTATTATATAATAGAAACTTACAAATCCATGTTTGTCGGATATGTTGTTGGTCAGTTTCAGTTTGTGGAAGTTGATCACTTTGGACATCCACTGCTCTCCCGTGGCCGGACTGTCCGGGTGGATGTACATGCGTTTGGGCATCTCTGGGTCCGCCTTGCCCGCCACCATCCAGCGGGAGTTGTGAAACTTGTATCTGCAGTCGTCCGCCGCCACGATGTCCATCAGAAACATATATTTGGCTCTTCTGTCCATCCCGAAGCACCTGGCCTTGAGCGGCGGGAACATGCGCCTGCGGGGAGAGGAGATAACGGCGTGAGACATGCACTCATTGAAGCCCAGCAAAACTTTTTGACGTTTACTCTACCTCCCAGACTTTGTAATGACCATTTCGGTGCCGAATTTGTGGAACTGTGTCCAGAGGTCGCTGGCTTCTAAATAAACTTTCGGCTCATCCTCTGTCATTTCCCCTCCTTCCAAAACTTCAGGAGGCCTGCACAACATGGAAGACTTCTCCGGAGGCGACGTGGGAATCGTCTGGTCCGCGCTGGCGTCCAACCCGGAATCTGATGAGCCACGGGATGATAAGGCCATGGCTGAGAACAGCGAGGGTCCGGCCAAGATAGTCTCGCGAGGGGCTGCATCCCCGACTCTAGTTGCAAAGGCTTGTGGTACCTCGCCTGCGACGCACGGCTCTGAGATGCTGCGCATGGCAAAGGCAAAAGAAACTTTTACGCGCGACTCTTGACGGGCTTCACGTTTACGCACGTTGATTACCTGCAGAATACAACTATCTGCATATTTTTATAGTCACTGAAACGCCTAAAGAGTAGCAGATGAAATAAGATTTCTTCCTCCGATGCCTCTAAGTCTGTGTGGAAGCTGGTTTGCTCCTTGGCACGTTTGGACTGGAGTAGGACACCCAGCAGTGGGTGGAGTTTATCTGGTAGTGTACTTTACGTGCATAAATGTTTCTTCACTGGCTGATGAAGCTGTTTGTGACAATTGGGACTACAATGATTTTATTTATTAATAAGCCCCTCACCAAGCCTGAACCAACCACACACTAAAGCAATCTATCAAACCAAATAATCAAGTCAAAAATAATCAGTTCAAGAAGTGTTACTCCATCAGAGGATCCCCCATAAACACTGAAATGAACACCAGACCCTGCATAATCAACACAACTGACTTTCTGTCTTCCTATGATTCCTGCACAGTGTGGTCTGATGTGGTCTCTCCTCCCATGCAGTGCTGCATGGGGACAGTCTGCAGGGATTCAGATCTGTGGAGGTGCAGCCTCTGCCAGCGATTGTCCCGGCTGGATTAGGCTCTGGGTTTGGTTTCAGGCTTTTTATTGCCCAATGGTCCATGACAGCTTCAGAACATCCCAGACAAAACTTGTGTGAGTGAGAGCGGCAGGTTCAGGATACATATGTGCCACCCGTGATGTGCAGCGCTGAAGGGGCTTTACAGTGTGTCACCATGAGAACATAGTGCTCAATATGAAGACACACAAAACCCAAAATTTGAAATTAATCAGTGTCACTGTACGATGCACTTCGTAGCACATCACATTATTACCATGGCATGTTTGAGTTTACCTTATGACATCTTTTCATTTTTCTTAAATCAATGTCCACTTACCAGATATTTTCTGGAGCTTTAGCATCTCTGGCCCATGAGTGATGAGGGCTCTAGCATATGACTGAATAAGTCTCTATAATACCATATATAGATACTGTAATACCACTTACTTTATATTCCAAGTGTAATGTAACATTGTTTTAATCAGCCTACTTACCAGACAACAACATCAAATCTGGACTATGTTCCTTTTTTTCATTCTCACTATCAAAACATGTGGACATGGTAACTTGGTAGCAAATGAACTGTGATTATGGTATGGTTAGTTTTGACAGATCTCCTCATAAAACAGCAGCACACAAGCAAAAACCTCAGAAAATATGTACACATCAGCACATGTTATTATAATATATTTCACTCTTTACAGTGATGTCATTATAGTCAGAAGAAAGCATAGAAAATGAGTTTTTCCTCTCATAACATGCAAAGAAATCCAATACTTTGTCCCTGATAATGTGGATGATGACAAATATTTAGCAATAGTTATGTAAACTGTTACTCAGGCTAATGTTGCTGAGCGTGTGCTCTGTCTGTATGTAAAATGTGAATTATTTTTTCTGTCTAAAGCTCACCCCCAGCTACAGGGTAAGCAATATGTGGAGGCTCATAGTGGAATAAAAGTGTAAAAATAATTAATTTGTTTGTTTTTATTTGTATGTGTGCTTGTATGTCTTATTATTTCTGTGCACCCTCTTGTGTATCTGATATAAATCTGATAGTCCTAAATGACTGATATATGAATGGTAGAAACCCCTGAAACTGGAGCGTGGTGCTGTTGGAAACAATTGTAAAGTAAAGCTTCCTCTGTCACAAACAATCTTTGGCTTAGTTCCCTTTCAGCCTCATCATCAAATTGTCAAGTTATTCACAGGATCAATATTAATTAGTGACAGCTGACCTGCTGCCGGCCAGGTTTGTCTTTTTGAAATGGTTTAAAGTTTTTTTTCAGAGATATTAGACTCAATATTCTTAATGACCGTCTGAATCCTCTGGTGGACCCAAGTAACTTTTCACTTTCACACACTCTTTGACATGTGCAGTGAAATGCTTACGCCGCGGAGCCTTCTGGTAATGTGGGCACCATAACACGGACACCACCTGCAGACTCACAGTGTGTGTTCGGTCATCTTTGACACGGTGACAGACTGCACATGTTTGTGCAACTTTTAAAAAACAGCTTATTGATCAGGCCGATTAATGACTTGTGATAATAAAATGAGTTAAATTTCATTAGAAAATGCCACAGTTGCAGCTTCTGTGCTTCTAGAGTCTAGTGTCAATGACTGTCCGCTTATTTATAGCTTGATATAACTTATAAGTCATGGTCTTTGATGAAACAATGGTCAGGACTAACAGCAGTTTTTCTAAAGGTATCATACTGAGGCTTGTATGTCAGCGAGGACTTTGCTGTGAAATCAGGAATTACCTCACACTGGACCTTTTGTTACAGTCTCACAACAGTTCTCTGATCACATGCCTAAGTAAGCACACGTCTTTTTCAGAGGTCATTCAAGATATGCAGTGGGTGGCGGAGCTGTTGATGACCCAATCTTTTTCTGGCAGAGAAGCAGGGGAAAACCCTGCCTGTCCATCAGCCAACTTCAAAGAGCCAGTGAGTAATCTGAAACAGGCCCGAGAATGATGGCAAACAAGACGCCTGGCTGTTATTTGTGGGTTTGGCCCACAAGCTGCGTGTGAAACCTGTCACTGAGGATAAACCCGCAGATCTCCACTGGGTCACTGCCCAGTAACACACTCTCCCTAGTAAAACCTTCACATTACTGGATGGTCTGTTTTGGTTCCATAAGGCAGGAGCTGCTATCAGTGCCTGCTTGCTTGAAGACTTAATGTTTCTTTACTGATATTAATATACCGCCACTTTAGCATTGCACTGTTATCAGACTCATGACTGACAGAAAAAAATGAGGGAAAACTCAAGAGCCGACAGTTCCGCCAGAGATTTGGAAATGTTATGCTAGTAGCAGCTAATGTAGCCTTGTGTCACTATAGTCACAATACAACATCTGTGCACAGCTGCACAGCTGCCAATAGTATTACTGTGTCTTGCAATTACATTAATACAACAACACCCTGTAAAAATACTTCCTGCTTCATCCACAGCCAGGATTATTTTATTTAAGGTCATAGAAGTCAGAAGAAAGTCCAGAGAAACTATAAACAGAAAGATCACAATAGATGCATGAATACATACATTAATATTCTAATCATTAACACCATTAGTTAGATTAATTGCATGAAAATAAAATAAAATCTACTAAAGCTGCAAGCAGGGATGAATAGGCCCTCATACCTCGCTGCACGTCACAGAACTGATCATATTCCAGTTGGCGTGGTCATGCAATTCCTTGACCATCATTTCCTGCAAATATGGTCCTATTTCCTGAGTGCACTGTTGACTCAAAAGAACACTCACTCAGACTTGTAACCATAGACCACATCGTGTCAGTTTTGATGTACTAGATGATCTTTGGGTTTGACTCCAGCTTGTGGCTCTTCTGTGAGGAGTTTGCATGTTCTCCCTGTGTCAGCAGGTTCTCTCCGGGCCCTCCGGCTTCCTCCCACAGTCCAAAACCATGCAGTTTAGGTTAAATTAGGTATTCTAAATTCTCCTGTCTCTCTGTGTCTGGTTAGTCTGGAGAACTGTCCTGGGATCAGCTCCAGCCCCCGAGACCCAAGTTCATCCTTAGCCCTTCTAAAAAACACTCTAATTCCTGGCATTGAGAGTGTTTTTGGGGTTTTAATAATTTAGACCGACTACTTTCTGTTTTTCTTTTATGGGCTGAAGATAATGGTAAATAAAGTTTTTATCCAGTAACTGATTTTGTTTTGATAAGCATGTTATAACTGACATAAAAACTCATAATGTTGCGTATTTTACATGTTAAAATTTTCGAATTTATATCAACAAAGTAAGAACTAGCTTGTTAAAGTGTAACATGGGAACTAGTCCAGTGAATTTGTTGTTTTTGTACAATAATTGCTTGAACCAGTTGGTGTGTTTAATACATTTTAAAACCTCTGATGTATCTTTATATCTTCCACTCATGTGTGTGAGGAGGTTGTGCAGTCTATTCATCTACAGGTTGAAGCTTTGTATGGCAGCCTATGACATCAGTATATGGATGAATGAATGAACGAATGAGTGTGTGAATGTTGGCATGTGCTGTAAAGACTAAAGACTAGAAATGCATGATAAATATGCAGTCCTTTTATGTTGTGTTGCACTAGAAAGAATGGAGCTTTCATGGCATTTCTTTTATGACGTATTACACAATGAAAAAATAGTTCGTACTGTAAGATCAAAATCCTTTTTCATTTTTAATATTTAGTTTATATTTAAGCCCGTTTAAAGGTTTGACAAGAAATGGAACTGGAGAAGATTATTTTATTACAAGCTGCCGTGTCTGTTTCCACTCTATGAAGTTTCTGTGAGCTCGAGCCAATTATGTCCGTTACATCATTGACCAAACTGACAGGAGAGGTTAAGGAACATTATTTGACAGAACTGAAAAAATGAACAGAATAATGATTTTTATTCACAGTCTTATTGAAAGTAATGTTAACTTACAATCCAACACATCTCCGGTCAGTGTTCCTGCAGACTTTCTGTCCTCTGACTGGAAATGTTCACAGCCAGGGTCACTGGAAAGCTTCCAAACCGTTCTGGCCGCACTGTCTCCCTAACACCTCTCATGTTTGGACAGTTGAACGTTGATGAATGGCCTAATGGTAACAGGTTAGTGCAAGTGAACATAGTTGGGCTTCGGAGGTGGGAGGAATGTAGTTTAACAGCAGAGCAGAGGTGTTAAAAGAGACGGGGCCTGAGTTGATAGCAAACACATACACACAGCGGCCACATGTCTCTGGGTGGAGCAGACTGCACCGTGAGCCATGAGAAAGGCAAGTGAAGCCCGTCGCCATCAGACTGCAGGGTGTTGCATCATAACGTCCAGCCCTGCGTCCAACATGGAAACAGCTGCTAGCTTTTTTATTTTTGTCTCAATTATGGTCTGATAAAGAGTAAATTCTTTACATTCAGCATCCTGTGTCACTATTTTCCAAGCTGTCATGATTCGCTGAGACAGACATTCAGTTATAAGCTGAAGCAACTTGAATTCAGACAGCACCATATCCAGGAGCTTATATTGGGTGCTCAAGCTTGTGCTCACTGAATTTGAATAATTGTTGCATTTGTTTTCAGCTTCATTGCCCAAATATGAATAGTTTTTAAATATTGTCTAATTGGCAGAGCCACAGCTGTCAGTCCTGCATGAGGCTGCGGGACATAATTCACACCAGCACAGTTCAGTCAGAAGGTTTTTTGTTTTTTTTACAGTTAAACTGTGTATGCAGGTGAGTCCGGCAGCAGATAACCTTTGGGCTGCAGGGATGAGTGGGGGGTTTGAAGCAGAGGATTCACAAGGTGATGCTAAGCATTCCTTACATTTCCCAGATCCCCTCTGGAAGAAGTCAGACACAGTTAAGACATATTTGCTGGGTAGGCCTGAAGATGAATGACCACACCCGACCACATCAGTGCTGAAGCAGTGTCCTGTCTGAAGATTAAAATGTTGGATTGTGGAGAGTTGTGTGTTTACTGCACAAAAGGGTGTAGTCCTAAAAACAACACAACACAGGAAGGAAATAAATACATAAAATAAAGAAATATTCATCATAACAAATCTGCAGATAGACTACATTACTTATTGTTTTAATACATGTCAACTAAATTTACAGATAAAGGTCAAAAGTTAAGCAATAGAAAATACTAATGAGAAGTCAGAACATGTAGAAATACTGGATTTGTAGGATGTAAATAACAACCATTGCAGCACTACAGGAAGTTAGTAAATTCAAAGATACTTGAAGCTTATAAAGATATATTGGTAATTCTGATGTAATGGCAGAAAAAGCTCCAAAGTTAAAGTTTGAAAATGTTTTTTAAGCAATTTCAATAAGTTGAATGCAACCTATTTTTAATCATGAACCCATGATTGAATATAGCATCTGTTATATCGTACATCATATTATTTATCCTATATTTACATCTCAATGAATCATTGAGGTTTTAATGATGTCAAGAGCACAGAAGAAAAAAACAAACAATGAAATAACAACAACAACAAGAACAACAGACAGAACATCATTGAAAACATGAAATATAATTACATTCAAAAGCGGCAATCATAGATTTAAACATTGACATCATATTACATGATATACATTATGAGACAACTGACAAAAAACCCCAATATGTAATAATAACTGAGAAAGGTTATATATGAATCTGTCCTTTTAAATAAGGGAATACTTTTACAGAGCTGAATGAAACATCTACAGTTCAGATCATCATCTGCTGCTTTCTTTAGACATTGCAGTTCGCAGCACTTTGCCATAACTTTTACAACTTTACAACATCACACAAGTGATGGTAATATGTATAACTGCTCCACAGGAAGATGGCAGCTACACTGCTGTTCTTAGTTCACAAACATTAGCTTATGACAGTAAATGTTGATTGCACAATGTAATAGCTATAGAATAATGACACCATTGATTCTCTAAAGACCTTACTTTCACAGTGGAACTGTGTCTGCCACTGGCTCCGATTTCACAGGAAAATGAAGGCTTGGTTTACAGCACAGCTGCTAATAGCTTGTATATATATATTCTCCATATTCTAAACCAAGAGCAAAGTCTTCATTGCCTTCACATTTTTAACTGCTATGCATTATACAACTTCACTCCTTCTGTTCTTTTAACTTTCACAATAAAAGCCCTTGACCTGTACACCTTTTATATACAAGACTTTTAACATCCAATGCCTGTTGCCTCAGCTCCTCATCAGGGATGCAAAAAGTGGGACATGGACCGCAGCGAGAGTGAGGGACTACTGAGTGAGATTCAACCCCTCTGTGGGAAGGCTGAAGGAGAAACACTGCACTCTGCTGAGGGCACTTTGGTTTAAACTATCACTCGGGCTATAAACATTGCATCTTTAAAGTATAAATGAACACCCCAGATTTCAAAATGCGTGTGAAAATTGTATTTTGTATTAGGCTACATGCAAACTTATATATTAAATACATAAATATACATTAAATACTTAAATATATAATGCTTTTGTAAGAGTTGAGAAAAAACACACAGCAGGAACAAAACAATACTAACAGCGTTCTGACGCTGACTTTTTACCTGATCAATCTTTTTCCTTTGGAGTATATTCAGTAATATTTATTACTCCATAAAGACTGATGTCAGGCTAAACACAAACAGTTTTGTACCTGTTTGTGCCAGGGTGAAAAAAAATAATTGTATTAAACCTTTGTTTTACCTGTTTCAAATAAACTCATTGAAGCTTTTGAGTAAGTTTAGTTTTTTCCTATTTTTTCCACTGTAGTTTGCCCATCTGCAACAAGGCCATAAATCAGGTTTCTAGGCAGGCAAGCAAAGAAAAGGGGTTGAGAAAGAGCTGTGGGAGGAGGAGTAGGCAAAAGGCCCCTCGAAATCAATTTTGACACATTAGACCTATTAGCTTATTGAGAGGTGAAAGATGGATTGAAGGCTGCACGTTAAAGAGAGCTGTAACTGTAAAACAGCTTCTCCACTGATGAGCAACACTCCAACATCTTTATCAGTATGTCTGAAGAAGAAGAGTCAGCTTCTTGTGTACAAACATCCTTTACATTTGTATTTATGGCCACCATAAGACACTTTAATTACATAATGAAAAGTCCATTATTTAAAAAAAACATGACTGTTATAATTGATCAAAATTGAAAAAAACATACAAATAAGCAAAAAAAAAAAAGGTCCACTTCATCCATGTCCACATAACGGATCGATGACATATATAAAAACCAATAAAAACACTGAAAATGACTGACAGCCTGCGTTATGTGTATATCTAATTTAACAAAACCTTTTAAATATTTCCAAAGTTCTTGAGTCCATCTCTCAATCTTTGACATGTTGAAGGCAAAATGTATGTATAAAGCAACAGTCTTTTTATTCAGCATGTTTTATATTAACAATTGATCAACTAATTATGTTCAATGTGAAAAGTGTTGCTCATGGTCACAAACCCACAGATCATTTTTCCTAGAGTTCGTCCTTCTATTGTCTGGAGTCTGATCTAATCTTTGATTTATACTCAATCCAGTTTCTCCATATCTATTGAATTTGTCTAACCCCTATAGTAAAAGTCCGCTTGTCATATTTCATAAAATATGATCTTGTGCTGCAAAAGTATTTGTATGAAATCATACAAACCTCTTATTGGAATCGGTTGCACCTCTCAGCACTTTATCTCCTTTGACAATTCAATCTCCTGTCTTGTTTTTTTTTAGCTGGCATTCAAGTTCAGTAGCCTAAACTGAGCTCTGGTGCACTTTTCAGGATAATTTACAGAAGCTGGCAGACTCTCTCTAATTTTCCAGAGTAGCTTTTCACAGTGTGAGGTCGTCAGTCTTTTAAAGAAGTGTTTAAGTGGACAAATTTGCACAAAAACTAAGACCACTTCCTGCTTTCCATCACGCACCAGCCAGTCAAAATTATTTTTTCCTCCCATTGTAATCATAATAAATGCAAACAATAAAATAATGAATGAAATGTGAGATTAAGCAACATTGTCTGTATTTATCAGAATGTCACACTTGCTGCATGTCACCACCATGGCTATGAAATATTGACATGTGTCTGGGTAACACATCCAGAAGAGAAAATAGTTAGGAAATGAGCGTTTCAATTAAGAAGATGTGTTTTCCTTTTTGTCAGCACAAAGAGCCGGGGGATGAAAAGCCCATTAAAGTGCGTCTGAAATGAGCTGCGGCTATATTTCACCCCGCTGACTGCTCCCACAATATTCTCTCAGGCCCGTTGATTTGAATAGTGTGAATATTTATGTCCAGAGGTGTTTTCCTGGTCTTAATGTCTATGCTCTTTAAGCCGACAAAGAGGACAGTTATTGTCTGCTGTAAGTGCTCGTATATTAACAGAGGCATGTCCTGCCAGAAGAAGCATTAAGGTCCCCTCATTATTTAATCATTCACTGTGGGCTTGTCTCAAGGCTGCACACACTGGGTTAGTATACTGTATGTACAGTACAGTGAACATTAATCACATACAGTTGCAAGAAAAAGTAAGTGAACCCTTTGAAATTGCCCAGTTCTCTGTATTAATTCGTTATAATATGTGATCTGATCAGCATTTAAGCCACAAGTATAGACAAACACAACATACTTAACCCAATACCACACAAACAGTTCTGATATTTCATGTCTTTATTGAACACATCTATTAAATATGCATAGTGCTGGTGGAAAAAGTAAGTGAATCCTTGGATTTAATAAGTGGTCGAACCTTCTTTGGCAGCAATAACATCAACGGAGCTCTTCTGGTAGCTGCTGATCTGACCTGTGCAACGTTCAGTAGGAATTTTGGACCATTCTTCCTCACAGAACTGCTTCAGCTCAGCCATATTCTCAGGATGTCTGGAGTGAATGTCTCTGTTGAGTTCATTCTTATTATCTCTATTGGGTTGAGCTCTGGGCTCTGGCTGGGCCACCCTAAAAGGGCAGATTTTCTTCTTTTTTTATTTTTTTAAGAAATAAAACACAAGAAAAAAGATTATTCAATGTAGCATAAATAACTCTGTCATTATACTAATAACTTAAATCCAACTTTTAATCCGGGGTGAGAACACACTTGGCTTCTGCAGAGGTTTCATGAATCCCAAGCAGAATTTTCTTTTTTTCCTCTCATTACTTTGTGTAAGAACAAAATAAGGGAAAGGCAAGAAAACCTTCAGACATGAAGCCTATTGTTTATGTGTTACATGTTACTTAAATTCTCAAAGATGAATCCAGAGGAGGAAGGCATAGTACGAGGTCTGACTTGGACTATACTGCATGGGTTGTTTGAGAGTTGATTTAGCTGTTTTCTATTAAATTACGTCAACTTATAAATTGCTGCAAAAACTTGAGTCAAAATTGAGCAAATAAATAAATTGATAAATTGTTCAGGTCCTCAGATGATGTACACCACTTCTATATGACATCTAGTGTTGATAAAGTTGGTCTGTTGAGGATAAATCTTACTATATTCCCCCTTTATTCTCAAACTTGCACACAGGCTACAGTGCTGGCACATGGAGCATGTAGTCCTGTGAAATTGGTGCCTCTCTTCCCCTGAGAGACATTCACTCCCAATTGTTTACACTACAACAGGTGTGGACGGCTTTAATAAAGATGAGCACTGAATCTGACTGTGACCGACGGATATTAAAATACCTCTTGACCTTGCAAACAGGGATTAAAGTGCAAGTCTGCCACAGCGGGAGGGGACTGCACGCAGCATGCCCTGCGATCCGCTCCACTCAAGCTGAGGCAGAATTTATGGCCCCACAGCCCTGTGCTGAATGTGTTGGTCTCCGCTACGGATTACGGGATACACAAATGGTGATGCGTGGGTGTCAGGAGAGGTGCTAGACACTGATGTTTCAGGTTTCAAGGTTCAGCTGGAATTCTACAGCCTTCTCAATGTAAGTGAATGATATCCACCCAGGGGACATATACAGGAAATACTAAGGGTCCCAACAAGGCACTGCAGGATCATAAACACCTTAGTGTTTGTCTCTTATTCCCGCTTTGTCTCTTTGTCTGTCTCTAAGGAGCAATAGCATCACCCTCCAGTTGACTGCATTACTGTTATTTCTCCCCGGATCCTGACACAAGCCTGGCGTCCACCGTTACATGTCGATACTTGGCTCTGTCCATTAATCGAACCAAGCACCTTTATTTTATGAGACACAACAAGGCTGGGTGAGCGAGCAAGCAGACTCAGCAAAGAGCTTAGTCAAATGTAATTCACTGTTGATTAAGATGCCATCATTACATGTTTTCTGTGATAAGGCAAATCCTGAAGGCAGGGTGTGGAGAATGTAAGTCATGCAGTATAATGAGTATCTACCTTCCTACAATCTGTTATTCAGTCTAGTCTGCAATTCTTAGACTGTTAGCTGCTCTGGTCAGTTATCCAATGGACAAAAACCCAACATGGAATTTGAAAGGGGTCACTCCTACAGACCCACAGAGAAACATGCCATTTCCCTCAACTCTATAGGGCTTTTAGAGTCTTTGGTTTCTTAATTGCAGAGACGTACTGGTTGTGTTCATTCTCACCACTCTCATCAGACACATTTCCAGACACAGCAGGCAGCTGTTTTAAGCTAAGGTGCTTTGAAAACCTGTAGTCTACCAGGTAGACTACAGGTTTTCATATATGTTTTCATATTTTCATATATGTTAATCATAGAAAGTTTCTATGATAAACAGTGTATTTTTGGCAATGTCTTATAGAAAACATATGTACTGGTTCAGAGGGTTAAGAGGGAAATAATTACTTAATAATTTATTCTTTACCCCACAATGCTTACATTTATTTGGCAGCTATTGTTTTAAAACACGGGATAAGCTAATAAAATGACTCACTGCTTTAGATTTTGGGATGGATGAATGGGTGGATGGATGAAGGAAATTAACTACCTTTAACTTGTTTCTTCGCCTAATATCCCTTATGATGGTTTTGGTATTTTTCTTAGGTAAAAAATATGAATAAAATAAAATAATGTTGAAATACAAAGCATTAAATAATTCATTAAACGCATTAAATCAAGTTCGTTTTAATTTGAAAGTAAATAACCGGAAGTGTTTTTTTGCTGGCTTGTTTGAAACCACGTGACTGATTTGAAGTGGGAGTGTAAAGATGGTTGCCGCTGTAGAAACCAAGTCAAATCAGAATCGATTGCGAGGTTTCTGGTGTTTATGTCCAATGTTTCATTTTAAAAACGTCCGTGAATTAACATGTTTGTTTGTTACTGTTTGTATGTTGATAAGCCAGTCGTTGGCAGACGAACAGGACTTCCTGGAGGAGTTTTTGAAACGGGAATACTCTCTGTCAAAGCCCTACCGTGGTAAGTTGGCTGTCAACTAAGAGTAAGCTTAGCTAACAAGCGTAACTGTGTTAACCGAGTTTATATAAGCTAAACAACTGTAACCGGTCTCGCATCAGAAATGAGCAGTTTTCTCAATTTAGCAACACTGTTGGATAGGTGACGCTATTGCTATGTTAGCTTTAGTGTATAATAATTAACTAAGAAGTGCTGTTCAGGCTCCTGTGGTAGCTAAGTACACATCTGACCTAATGTCATAATACTGGAAACGACTGTTAGCCCACATCGATCGTTGTTGTAGTTAAAGTCGAGCCTTAACTCTATTTAGCTAAACGACAAGAGAGATATTGCTGTGATGACTGATCACTCACCCAACATATTCTAATGTTTAAACAAAGGTCTGCAGTTGATTCGTATTTTATAGGGAAGTACAATTCAATAATAAAGAGATTTAGGAGCTCAGTTTTGAAAGTAAGAAGTCAGCTCTGCTGCCTTGTCCACTGACATAGATTGAAATTATATTATTATAAATACCGGAACTAACAGGCATTATTTTCCTGTTCTGCAGGGTTGGGTTTCTCTAGTTCTGCCCAGTGGGATCTGATGGGCACTACCGTGGTGACACCTGACCATGTGAGGCTGACCCCAGACCAGCAGAGCAGACAGGGGGCAGTGTGGAGTCGAATTGTAAGTTTACTGCAATGAACTTAATCCGACACCTTAACCTCGCACATGCTGCCTGAAGTACATCAACGTTTCGGCTTAACAAGATAACATATCATGTTACCATTTGAGATATATAGTACAGACTCTTATGTACTGACTCATAGTTCAGCCTGTTCCAGGTATCAGGTCTGTTGACAATTGTGTACTGCACATAGCATACCATGGGAATAACCTGCTTTTCTGCATTTCTGTTGCTTTACAGCCTTTGTTTGTTCGGGATTGGGAGCTTAAGGTCCACTTCAAAATCCACGGCCAGGGCAAAAAGAATTTGAACGGGGATGGCATGGCTATCTGGTTAACCAGAGATCGCATGCAGAATGGTAGGTAGAAGCTGGATCAGTCTAGATGTGCCTTGTCTCATATACTGAAGAGGAACTAGATATTCTAATATGATTTAATGTAATGATGGAAAAAAAACCAGGATACACCCCATTATTCCAGGGACATATTTACAAGGTCTAGTATTAAGACTTAAGCACAAGTTTTAAAGGGCATAAACCAGCATATTAGGAAATCAGTAAAATTATATGACTGATAGATCAGTAACAGTCAATTAGACAGCAGCAAGAAAAATATCTTATGAGAATCCCTTATTGTCTGTTTTTTTGTCTCCAAACCACCATTGGGACTATAGATTAATTTAATTTATTAAGTGGTGATATATAGCACCCTTGACATAATTAGTTTAATTTACAGAAATATGTATGAGATCTTTAATCCATTCTTTACATTGGCTTTTTAAACAAAAGTGTGAAAAATTTTGGATTGATTTCATTTTATTTATTATTATTTATTGCTGTACTTAAGATTATTAGCTGTGTGTGTGTGTGCGCGTGCGTGTGTGTGTGTGTTGATAAAGTTACAGATAATAAATAGTGGTAAGGGTAATATTAGTATTGAGCTCAACTATGATAAACGTTACATGGTTTTTCTACAGAATATCATACCAAGTCTGGCTAGTCTGTCGTGACAACTTTGATTAGTAGGGGGACGAGTAATGTTCCTATCAATATGCTCCCACGCTAACATCATTCTTTTTAAAACATTCTGTGCCGTTTGATGTACCTCAATCTTTCTTCACAGGTCCTGTGTTTGGCAACATGAACCAGTTTGTTGGACTTGGAATATTTGTGGACACTTACCCCAATGCTGACAACAGCCACGACGTGAGTGACAGTTGGTACTCGTCACATTATTGAATGTAAAGCCTTACATGGTACAGTCTGCCAGTCATGAATTAAAGTCATATTTCTCTTTGTGCAACCCTCTGGAATGTGCAGAGGACACACACTGGAAATCAGGTAGCGTCAGAAAAGGTTGCTAATTCCTTGAGCTGACGGTGTTCATCCGTTATCTTCATCAGTACATGTTGTTCCATCAAATGAATCTATTTAGACTCCTCATTCAGTGCTGTCTGGGGTCTGCTACAACTGGAATAACTGTGTTTGTTGACCTCCCCTGTCTTCCTCACAGAGGGCTTTCCCTTATGTGTCAGTGATGCTGGGGAATGGCTCTCTGTCATATGACCACGACTATGATGGACGGCACACTGAGCTTGGAGGATGTACGGCCATGACGCGCAACGCAATCTACGACACATTTCTCCTCGTCAGATTCTCCAAAAACAGGCTCACGGTACAATGATAATGATCTTGCTTTCCCATTGACAGCTCTAAAAGTTTGTAAAGAGAACTTGTAGCATTAGTCTGGTGCTTCCTCCCTCAGGTCATGGTGGACGTCGATGGTAAGCAGGAATGGAAAGATTGTGCTGACATCACGGGACTTCGGCTGCCTACTGGCTACTTCTTTGGTGCCTCCTCTGCCACTGGAGACCTGTCAGGTATGAAGTCTCATGCTGCTCGACCCTGTGGTTAAGTACTTTAAGTTAATTCAACTTTGATGATTTCTTTTGGAAATTTGGTGAAAGTTACTTCAACCAAAAAAAGTGAGCTCAGTAATTCCTTCCAAAGGCCATAGATGATTATTTTCTTCAAGTGTCCATTACTAATGTGTGTATGTTGTTCTAGATAACCATGACATCATCTCCATGAAGTTGTACCAGCTGACAGTAGAGAGGAGCCCTGAAGAAGAGGAGGAGGAAGAAGAGGAGGTCACCATCCCCAGAGTTGACAACATGGAACAATTTGAAGGTAAATGCTCCATGCCCCTCAGCACTGTGTGGACTCTGAACTTAGTAGTTATGATCTTGGCTTCATTGAAACCTAGATTCAAGATGTCACTGTCACGCATAACTTCCAGCTTTGTCATGAGAGGAAGATTAGGTTTCATTTGAGTACACTTCACAGCTTCCTGCTACTGCTGGGAAAAAAAATGTTTTAAATATAGTGGTGCGTCTCTGTACGACTGACTCCGTCATCTTCTCTGTGCAAAAGAATATTCAACATCAAAGAAGCAGAGGCCAAGATAATCTTTTCGATACCCTTGAATGGGCCCAAAAACACACGATCCCTCGCTTCCCATACTGCACCTCTGTCACATTTTTCATCAGGGTTCCCCCTTCTCGGGAAAAAGACTAATTATAGACTTAGAACTTTATACATTTTGCTAAATTACAGCTATTACTTTTTGTAAGTACAAATAATGATGAGTTTCTTTTATGAGTTTAATGGAATGAGTTAGAACTAAGGCTGTAGACGGCTTATCACTGTAGACATGTGACCACACTCACATATACTGAATATCTACGGGAATAGTAAATGTAAAGCAACTGTGCTTGTGGTTTATTGAAAAGATGCTGGTATCTGAGCACCTTCACTGTTACAGTGAGAATCTTGGCAAATGAGCCACCATTGAATGCATACATTTTTCAAAATAAATGGAAAAAAAGGCTTTTTTTGTTTTTCTTGCTATATGGAAAAAATATACCAACCGGTGACCCAAAACTGAGGCACATACAGAACCGTGATTTTTTGCTGCAATGTTGCATCCTGAGCAAACTTTGGTTTGATTTTCAGATTGTGGGGGGAGAAAGTATTGGTGTAAAATGAATCCCTCTGCATGAAAAGTCTTGTTGATACCCCTGATCTGTTGGATAATGAATCTCTCATCCTTTGACTTTGTAGTGGAAGTCCAGGAGGAAGGGATGAGCGGAGTCCAGTTCTTCTTCACTGTCCTCTTCTCCATCCTGGGCCTGGGTGTGCTGGCAGTGGTAGGGCTCGTTGTTTATGGGCGCTGGAAGGAAAACAGACGCAAACGTTTCTATTGATCAGAGAACAACTGTTCCAGATATTGTTTTCTCAATCAACATATATTACAACAATGCAAAGACTCCCATAGCTTTACTGAACAATACATCGAATGGGCTGAATGAACAACCTCATGGGTCTCAAGCCCAGATCCAAGAGAACATAAACATGTGAAGAGATGAACGGGTGAGCCAGCTGTGAAATGCTTTTATCTGTATAATGGAAGAGAAATGAACTGCTTTCATGGAATTTCTTATGTTTAAATAAGCTCATCTCAACTGAAAGCACAGAGGGTCTGCAACATCTGCACTAACCGAGACACTGTAGATTTAAAATATATACACATGAGTTTTTTGTGTCACTTCTTTACCACCAGGAAGAGACAATCATTAACCTCAAATCAACTCTAAAATCATAAATGCTGTGTGTAGTTTACTGACATGTTACAGGATATTAAGGTACTGCCGTTTTGTGTGTAGTTACCTCTTACTGCCATTTAGTGCTGCCAGTGAGCAGCTTTAATGTGACATGGAGAAGCTGTGAAGACCAATTAACCTGTGGATCATCGTAGACTTCGTCTTTCTGCACTGAAAAAGTCCATTTGTATTGAGCTTCCATGTCTGTGAGAGCATGTAAGGAGTCAGGGAAACATTTACATCAGGTTAAATGGGTTTATGTTAGCTGTTTGTAAATGTGTGGTAAATGAAACATGGTGTGTTGTATGCGAAAGGAACCAGTGCTGTTTAAAGTGCCCAGCTAGGACCAATAAAGACTAGCTCTTCCTTTATCTTCAGTCCTTTCTGCAGTTTGAGCTCTTCTTGTATTTTCTGTTTGACAACTTATTTGGCTTCATTTGCTGACTATTTCAAAATGGGGAAAATGTTTACCCTATATCTCATTGTCAATGATCTCTAGCACTAGTTTTCATGTTAACAAAAGCCAACATTTTCTGTGCCACTGAATTTCATTAGACCTGTTAGTAGAAACATTTTTGATATTTCAGCTATTTAATTTGGAATCCTGTTGCTTTAGACTTTTGATTGTGAGAGTGTATTGAGACAGACAGACAAACAGGCAGTTAGACTGTTGGTTCAATCAGACTTGTGACCTGTCCGATGTGTCTAACATGTGTGCTGCCTGCACCACACTAAACAACAGCTGCGAGGACCAATGGGAGGAGAGGGGCTGGTGGGAAGTTTTGCAGGTATCGTGCCCTGAACTGGATCAGGTAACAAAACCATGTTCAGCAGCCTCTGAGGATATCATAGCAAAGGTGGAGAGGATGTTTCTAGAGGGAAATAGGAAATTAAAAAAGGGAGTGACCAACCAAGAAGCTGCCAGTCAAGTAGATCTTGGAATTATAAGGCTGCATAACACACATCAAGCTGGACTTTTTTACTGGTGATCTAATAAGTAGCTCAATATTACCTGGCTTGCTCTGTCTTGTGTTCTTGCACTCAGCTTTTGATCATAATAAGTGCACATGGACAGCTGTTCATATTTACTTTGATGGTGTTGATTTGAATAATAGTCTGAAACTCTTAAAGTGTGCAAAATCGCAAAAATACCAATTCGACATAGTGTTTATTTAATTAAATATGTTTGTTGACTTACAACAGAAATATGAAGTAAATAAATGAAACAATCATCAGCTCCTCTCTATCAGGAAGGTAACGGAGCGAGTGCACAAAATCCACTCCACAAGCCTCTGCTTGCTTCATTCTCTCCACCGCTTGTTTGATCGTCACATAACTTCACCTCTGTGGCTTCCAACATTTAAAAAAATTTATTGAACAATTGTTGTGCCACACTCAGTTTCAAAACAATGCTCTTGTTTTGTTTCAACTTAAAAATCCAGCGAGACTTTGTCCTGTACAGTGGTGTGCTTCCACTCTGCCTTTGCTCCGCTGGGGAGCAACACTGATGTCACCATGTGTCTGTGATAGTCAAGACGTTGCAGTCCATGATCCATTTCTAAGTGGTGATCTGAAACTACCTCAGCTGATCTCAGCTCTGCTCACGACTTGAGAGAGCTGATGGTGTGACAGTCATTCAGTCTTTGTTTCTATAAAAGAAATACATGTGAAATGCTTTCCATGGCCATTAACCTTTTTTTCTCAAAATAAATATAATGGAATTTAAATAAAATGAAACGTTGTATTATTAATGTCTATTATCGAGAGCAGCAGTAACGCTGTCTGTTAGGAGCCCATGTGTGTGACACAAGTTCATTGACACAGTCGTCACACTCAGAGGGTGTGGCCTAAGCCAGCAGGGAGGAGCGACTAAGTGAGATTCAACTCTTCTTTGGGAGGCGAGGGGGAAACATGGTGGAGATTTGCCCTCTACTGAGTGCATTTTTAAAGATATTTAAAAGTGAATATTATTTATTATTTAGTTGTTTGTTGTTTTTTCTATTTTCTATAACATCTTAGTAGGAGGCCACATGGTGGTGTTGTGGCAAGAGGGTTGCCGGTTTGATCCCAACCTGCGGCTCTTCTGTGTGGAAGAAACATGCAGCTAACTGGTGACTAATTTAATTGGTGACTCTAAATTGCCCGTAGGTGTGAGTGAGTGTGTGAATGGTTGTCTGTCTATATGTGTCAGCCCTGTGACTGGCGTCCTGTCCAGGGTGTACCCCGCCTCTCGCCCAATGCAGGGATCGGCTCCAGGCCCCACAACCCGGGTTCTGATAAGTGGTTACGGAAAATGAATGAATGAATCTGTGTAGGAAACGACCAAATTGATCCTAGCAATAACAAAAATGTAACTATAAAAATGTGGATGACTGAGTGTCTGAGTATAATTCCTCAAAAAGTGCAATATTTACCAAAATTAGCAAAAGAAATAAAGTAAAGAAGACATAAACTAATGATAAGTTCTAATATTTGTTTGCTGACAGGCTTTTAATAAAGTTCCACTCAGATGACAAATAGCAGCTCTTCTTTGCCGTTGTTGCTCCGTGTGGACGGATGCCCCTCCTCTTCACTGTTGATCATGTAGACATTTCTTACTGCCAGTTGGTAGACAGAGGTCTCAGCTGTCTTTCCTCCTCCTCCTCCTCTTCGTACTCCTCCTAATTTCTCTTCGTCGTCATACCTGTCTGTCGTCAGTTAACACTGGGAATGTGAGGAACAACAACAAAATACTGTTCACTGCAACTGACTGGAATATTTCTGTAACAGTGTGGTTAAGGTAAGCCCTCAATTTTAATCATTTTCTGATGATTGATAAGTTATTCCCAGTGATCATCACACTATGAATTAATAAATGTTTGTGTAAAAAAATAAAAGTTAAGAAGAACATCCTACAAAAGTACATTCAATACTAAAGGTGTATTCAATATTACCAATGTTCTAAAAGTAGACATCCATTTCACATGAATTATTGAAGAATACATTGATAATCTTTAGAAATTAAACATCACATTAGTGGTTATTAAGGACAGAGAAGAATCCGAAGAAAGGAAAGTAAGTACCAACCACCTTAAACAAAGCCCATTCTCAGACATGAGATGGTTAATGTGGAGATAAGAGCAGGTGATGATTAACTGGAGCCTGAATAGATCACAGGGGTCCATTGTGCCTCAGGGCTCAGTGTTGCCATATCAAACAGAGGTGTCCTGTAAACACTGCCGGCATGAGGAACAGCTTGACTTGTTTTCCTTCACTGGTATCATCCTGCCATTTGATCTGAAATATGTCATTCTGTAATTTCATAAACATCCATGTGTTGACTCTTACAGAGGAAGACGATCGGGAAGATGAATCGCTCCTGTGTGAACTGCCTGAAAACTATGGTGGTGTCTCTCAACTTCCTGTGCTGGGTATGTGCTCACAGTCTGCAGCCATCACACGCCTGTTTTAAACTTACATTTACTACCTGACTGATTGCTAATAATATGTAAATAGGTTTTAATTCCCCCTCTCAAGGATCCCTAGAAAAAACGATTAATAGAGTAGGAAAAAAGAAAATAATTCTTCTGTCATAAACACACATGAAAGTATGTGAGCCGTATGGATGGAAAAGTCTGCTAACAACTCAGACATATGAAAGGTCACGAGAGATCTCTGTTGCTCTCCCTGAGGTTTCTTCTTTTTTTCTCTGTTAAAAGGGTTTTTAGAGGAGTTGTTCCTTGGCTGCTGTGAGGGTCAAAGCACAGACGCTGTCGTACCCTGTACAAAGTCTGTGATTTGTGATTTTGGGCTATAAAAAATAAATTGAATTGAATTGGAAATTACTTTCCTCTGAAATGTAGTGGAGTAGAAGTATAAAGCTACATAAAATGAAAATAAGGATGTACAAGTACCTCAACATTGTATTAAAGCACAGTACTTAAGTAAATGTACTTGGAAAATGTATCATATCAATATTCCTATACGAAGAATTATGAGAAAACATAGGCAGGCACATTTTGCTGTTAGCTACACAGACTGTATACAAATGTTCACATAATGCAAAAGATGTGATGGAAGTTTTTAATGTGAAAGGCAATAATTCAAACAAACATTCATTCATTCATTCTTCTTAACTGCTTATCTGAACTCAGTCACAGGGGGATTAAGTCGATCCCAGCTGCATTGGGTGAGAGGCGGGGTATGCCCCGGCAAACAAGCAATTATAGCTTGTTATAATTTATGCTGCACAATCAAACTTAAAAACAATAATCCTCTCTCCTGTGTGTGTTGGAGCTATGTGGTGCGTTTGTGGTGGCATTTGGGGAGTTCCAGATGATTCACTCAAAGTTCGCCTCCCTCATCCCCACCTTCTGGCCCATCTACCCTGCCAACACCCTGGTGGTCACTGGGACCATAGTTACCTGTGTGTGTTACCTGGGAGTGTTGGGCGGCATGAAGGAGAACCGCTGCATGCTCATCACTGTGAGTACGAGACACAGTAATATATGGGACAGCTGTGTAGTCTATTCTAAGCAGCTGATCCATTCATACATGGCACATGATCGTGATCCCAGATGATACTCACTCATGTTTGAATGTGATCTGCACTGATCACAGTTTTTCATCCTGCTGTTCATCCTGATGCTGGTGGAGCTGGCCATGGCCTGTGTGTTCCTGGTCTACAGCAGAAAGGTGCGGAGTTTATGTATCGCCTGTACAGTTCAACATTACATCTATAGCACTGATCATAGCTGTTGTTTTTGTGGATACACTTTTCTGTCTTTTGTGCAGGTTGATTACTTTGAGAAAGACCTGATGCGAAGCTTGGAGATCTACCAACAGTCCAGTCCAGACGGCAACATGACCATTAAAAATGACTTTGATGCCGTCCAGCACCTGGTGAATCATCTATCCTTCTGTTATTTGTCTTTGTAACCGTCCATGTTTTACAGCTGATCATTTTTACACACCCTTGTGTTGTAGTATGAGTCATTCACTTTCCTCTGCTCAACTGAAATGCTTGTTCATTCTACTGAGATTCAATTTTTGTACAGTTTAGGTGCTGTGGAGTTAATGGTATAACAGACTGGAATGGTGATGTCCCAATCTCCTGCTGTAACAAGGACCCCTGTAACATCATCCCCATCACCAACTGGGAAGAGGTTATTTCTACTGTATTATCACTGTCTAAACACTGACTGACATATACATTCTATCTGCCATCCACACTGATGTTGTCTGCTGACACGTTAAGTGAAGCGTAATTTGCATACTAGCATAACTATTATAAATCACACCAATTTACTGCTTTATGTGTATTTTAAATGTATTAATTGCATGATAATTGATAAATTAAGGCTCCCAGCCTGCAGTGGCTCTCTGTCAGCAGCAGCTCCACAGAGCTGAGTGAACAGCGGCTGGCTGATGTGCCTACAGACAGCAGAAATGTACAGAAATGTACTGATTTACTGAATATTTTTCATGTTGGTTTTAAGAATTCAGATTCAGTGGTGGTCTCTCAGTGTGGATTGACACATTTAATAGAACTCCTATTTAAAATGGACAAGTGATGGGCGAGTTTATTAAATCAATAAGCAGGTTATTACTTGTTGTATTAAAGGGACAATAGCATACTAGCTACTAATATTCAAATTGTTCACATCAAAGCAACCTGATCCCACAAAATGACGTGAAATGACCACATGCGTTTTAACACCGAATTATGTGCTTGTGGCACGTAATGTGTATAAAATACATACAGGCAGCACGTAAATATTGCATATGTAAAGTACGTGAATCAGTGGAGCGTTCTAAAAATAGCACACACATCATTATACATATGGTTCGCTGTGTAAAAAAGGCTGCAGTTTCTGTGAATTTCTGTTACAATTTCTGTTACAAAACTGCTGACCTAGGTTTAGGGCAAAAAACTTGCTGGTTAGGCGTTATAAAAGACAATAAAAGTAAGTAAATTGACTGAAAATGAGGGAAGTGAAGCCATGGAAGTTAACTAAAGGATGAAAGTTATGTAAAAAAAAAACAAACACGTGATTCACAGACCATGACTACTAAAGTTATGTCAGTCACATAAACAACGTAAGTTCCGTATAAGAACGTAATTCACAAACCGTGACCCATAAAAGTCACGTACGTCAAAAGTCGTTTACTTTTCTCTTTTGTTTTCACATGGAACACGAACCCCTTTCTCTTGGGTGAAAATTTGCCATTTGTTCGACCAATCCACAACCCTTCCCTTTACATCGCTGTAAATCATTGCTATCACGTTAAACCAGGGATTACGTGCGCCCAGCACGAAAAGGATCCCCATAGTTGTCTTCTCCCTCTTCATAATTTATTAGATTGTGCCTCCATCTTATTCACCGAGTATAATTCTGTTCCTAGTATTATATTCACTCTGAATGTAAATAATCTCTCTATCACCAGCCTTGCGGTGCCTGATCATTTGTGCATCTTGTTTGATGCTGTGGTTAAGACTGTGGAGACAAATTGCAAAAAAAAAGGGTCAATTTTCTGTGTTATTAATGTTCAGAAATTGCATCTGTATGAATAAAAGGTAACCATATAATGTTGTCTTTCAGGGTTGCCTCCTAAAAGTGAGGAACTGGTTTGCCAGAAACTATCTCAGCACAGGCGCAGGAGTTGTCACCATGTTTATCATACAGGTACAGTACCTTCACTCTCCTTATTTTCCTCCATGAGGTTAATGAGGCTCAGTTTTGACAATCCCATGACATGCCATACATAAAGTATACGTAGTGGTTATAAAGCTGAATGCCTTTTGTAATTGAGAACTATTCATTTGAAGTGGGTTGGCTAACGTCTACACCGTTAGAGTCACTCATCGCTATTGCTATGGTAAACGTGTTAGAAATCAGTTAAAACAGTGTGTTTTTATTGACCTTTTTAGCTGTTAAATGCTTCAGAATGTTCATATGCTGGTTTCTAACTGTGTGTTCACACCAGTCGAAAGGTACAT
>CAFUXE010000378.1:60544-79141 GCA_903364295.1 Serranus cabrilla | reverse complement strand
TATGCGCTACAGGAAAGGATTTTTGCCTTAGAAACCGAAAAAGGACTTCATGAAACTCTCCCAGTTAAACCCAATGGTAAGAAGTCCACATTTACTGTCAAAGCAACCAGTGAAAGAACTGCTACTCACAACTTCAAGCTAAATGATACCGTGTCTTTTCCAAGACTCTGTAAAGACAATTACAACAGACTTGGTGCTAAACCGAAGCAAAGTTATAATGTTGGACATGTAACAGCACCTGGACTAACGCTAACAAACAGATTTTTGCCACTATCACAGAAAAATGTGACTGAGTACGAGAAACTGAGCAAAAACTCCACAATCACTGGAAACCATAGAGTCAAAGCAAAGCAGCAGATGGACAGATAATCTGTGCCAAGTGCCAAGGTCAAAGATATACTTGTTATTGGAGATGGCGCCATATCCAATGTAAACATAAACAGAATAGTTACTTGCAGCTATACAAGTGCCACTGTCTCTGACATCACCAAACTTCTTCTTGATCAGCTGGCACAGCATGAAGGAGTAAAACAGCTGGTTGTGAATGTGGGTGCAGTGGATATCAATCTGTACAAGTCTCTTCATGGTCTGGCGCCAAAGTACATCTGCGATATGATAGAGCCATATGAACCATCTCGGGCTCTGAGAAGCTCAGGGAGCCGGCTCCTGCTGGTGCCCAGAGTCAGGACGAAGCACAATGAGGCTGTGTTTCAGTTTAATGCTGCAAAAATCTGGAACAGTCTTCCAGAAGATGTGAGACAGGCCTCAACTCTGACAATGTTCAAATCCAGGCTGAAATTATTTTGTGAATTCAATGATTTTAATGATTATTTTTCTGCCTTTATGTAGTGATTTTAATCTGCCTTTTTAAATTTTTCTGTCACTGTAAAGCACTTTGAATTGCCTTGTGTATGAATTGTGCTCTATAAATTAACTTGCCTAGCCTTTCCTTGCCTTTTATACACAAACACAGACAACAGAAACATTCTGTGGAGTGGTAACTTATTATCACTATTGACAGCACAACGCTACAATGCTCGATTTTCCCTGAAATTTGTCCTGGGCGTGGTCCTGGGTTTGTCCTCCAATCAGCAAACAAGAGGCGTGGCTGAGAAAAGTGACGTAACTGGTCAAACTCATACCAGGAAGCAACTGAGAGACCATGGAGGCTAACGAAGCTATTCTTTCTGTTGTGGCAACATTACCGAATATCGATAGATTAAAGCCGGAGCAGAAACGGGCTCTACTTTAGTTTTGTTGGTGGTCAGGATGTTGTAGCGCTTCTTCCCATGGGATTCGGGAAAAGTTTAATTTTCCAGCTGGCTCCTCTAGTGGTGACGGAGTTAGCCAAGGCTACGAATGGCGAAGCTAAGCCGATCATTGTTGTCGTGTCCCTGGTGCATGTAATACGTCACGACCAAATGTTAGCGATCGGTTAAAGCAGATCCGGAGTTTTTTTTATGCTTTATTAGATAGTTCAAGTGCAGAGAGTGAAAGGGGAGACAGAGGGGAAGACATGCGGGAAAGGGCGCCGAGCCGGACTTGAACCCGGGCCGCCCGCTAACGAGGCCAGCGCCACCACACCCCCCAGAGCCAACAGATTCAACAGAACCCGACTTCAAGTGAGAGAGCAATTTTCTCTGTGGTAGTTCTAGACCTTCTGTACAAATGAAATGAAGTACGAAGGTCTAGTTAGGACAAGGCTAGTGTTTCTCTTTGTCTTCTGCCTCTTTAGAGGCATTTCCTCAATAATTCTAAGTGCTTATTGAAACACATTAATGGATAACATATGACTATTAGCCACACCCCCATTCTCTGTTGGAGAGAGAATGTAAACTGTTTAACAGGAAGTAATACATATCTCTCCAAAGCTATAGACAGAGCTATAAACAAACACATCACTGCCTTGATCGGTTAGCCTGTTTGTCTGTTACTCTATGATTTTTGGTCTCTGATCCAAACTATCCAATCTATCCAAATTCAAAAGGGGAACTTACAGTGCTTTAAGTTTCAGCCTGCATAGAATGTCATACTTGACATAGCAACAGTAACCAAGGGAGGGGTCTGGGGGGTTGGGGTTGAAAGTGAATCATTTAAAATCATAGCTACCAAAAAATGAGCACATTTAAATTAAAATGATATTAAACTTACAGCTGAATTATCTGGTTACAAATAAAAATGGATTGTAATTCTTCTAGGAAAGATTCAAGGACTCCAACTCTGCGTCGAATCCAAACCTCAGGTATTTCAGAAAATAGACAGCATAGATAACCACTTGCTACCCTGGCTGACTAAACTTATTATATCATATAATAAAAATGTCATCAAAATGGGATGGTAGTGATATGTGTGGGCAAGCAAATCATGTGAGATACAATTTCTTGTCAAATTAAATCATGTCATTTATTACAAACTGTGAAATAAAAGTGTAATAATAAATATATGTGTATGAGAGATGAGATGTTAATGTTAGCTAATATTCAGTCTTTGTGGAAAATATATTGCACTAGTGTTGAAATATAAAACTGTAGAATTAGAATAGAGGAGCTGCCGTCAGGAAAAAAAAAGCCCACCATAGAATTGATTTTTAGGAATATGGAGTCGGCCAAAGGCTAGTTGGGAAGTTAGAAGTAGGAATACTGAGAGCAAGCTAGCTTTTATAAATACACCCGAGAGAGAGAAAAGAGCTTCGTTTTCATTTCCAGAGAAACAGATTCAAGCAGAGGACAGTGCAAGCAAACAGCTGCTGGATAGCCATGACAAACCTACTACCGGACAAAAGCCATTGTCCAAGCGTGGACTACCTCTGGAGGTAAAGCGCTTTGTTGTCTTGGACTTTAAGCTGAAGTACCCATTAGCAAGACATTAATCGACACCGGCAGTCACAGTACTAATGTTAACTATAAACCTGCCAACTTCACTGTGAGTTTTCCTGTGCAAAAAATGTTTTTATGTTGGATATATGGAATTTACATGGCAGCGGGAATTTAATGTATCCTATTTTTATGTTGCGGTCTTTCAGAAAAAAGTTGAACAAGCAAAGCAGAGGAGCCACTTTCTGACCAATGAGCACAACAAACTAACGTTTGCTGTGAAGGAAAAAGTGAGCAAGTTAAAGGCGCTTCAGGAGTCCCTGAACACTAAAAACCTCCTGCCGACAAATTACAACAATGAAGCCACATGTAAGCAGGTGAGTGTGCACACAGGGACATTTCTGGACTTTCACTCAGCTGCACCTACCAGCTGAGTAAAGTTACATCACACTCTTTGATTTACTTACTTACCTGCTTGTAAATTATTTTGGTACTTGGATGCAGCTAAATTAGCTGAAAACACACATAACATGATTACACCGTTCACTTTCCACATTCAGTGGATTCATCATTAATAAGTAAAGCAGCTTTATCTGTATTTGTATATGACTGTAAATTGATGAGATTGAAGACTATTTTCTTAGTTCTTGTTTTTATTGAATGCTGTTATCCATGTAAAGTATAACTACTATTAGTCATTTTTTGCTTTAAGCATGGTTGGGTGGTGGGTTTTTATCATGTGAAGCACTCACTCACACTTTTATTTGTATGAAAAATGCTACACAAATTAAGTCTGATAGATGGATTTCAACCCCTTGTAATTCAACTCCACTGTCCACAGAATTGGGGGTCAGGGGGTCTTTAGGGGGAGATAGCAGGTCAACAATAGATGCCAAGTATAAGTGGAATACACCTGAAAGCTGGAACCTGAACATTAGCTTTCCTCTGAGATATCATTTGATCTGTCCCCTGTACCATCCCCTGAGCTGTCCTCTGAACTGATTATTCGACTGGATTTAGAAGTGACACTGATACCCTGGATGACAGTTTATGGGACAGCCATTTAAAAGTAATTGGGACTCATTACATAATACATACATTTATTGTCTCTCCACCCCTCCAGTCCCTAGTTTGTGTAAAAAGTGAACTCTTGGCTCCATGGACAGGGACAGGCAATGTGGGATGAAGTGGAATTGTATCTTACACCATCCTTTTCTATCTTTGACTTTTTTGCTGTGTTGTTTCATGTCAGCGTATACGCCAGCTGGAGAACAACTTAGACAAGATGAAGATGAAGACCACAGAGGCGAATGAAATTCAGACAGCCTATCAGCACATTCGTGAGCACCTGCAGCAGGTGAGCTATTCTCAACATACATCCACCGTGTGAAAGCAGGAGATTTTTCAAGGATTATATCAATTGCAGCCTAACAAGTCACATTCATTATCAATACATCCTGACATGAAATAATAACAATAAACATCTGGAAGCTTAACCAAAATAGGATATCATTGGAGCTATCAGGAATACATCATGGAAAGACTATCAGTGAAAGCTAGAGAGTTCAATTTCTTTTTTAAATCTTATGAATACAAAAAATTAGGAATATACATTACACTGCAAATAGTGGCTTTAATGTGTAAGAAGTTGAAGGATAGTTGGAAAATGGGGATTGGGTGGAATAAATGTCATTAAAAAGTTGAATAACACCCTTACACTGCAATGGTGACTTAAAAGGGTAAGGTAAAGTTGAAGTAGTTGCTGGATCACGGTTGAGTAGAACTGGTGATGAAACACAGTAGGATATAGAGATGGAGGTACCAAGAACTGCTTAAGAGCAATGTACTTAACAGAAACAGAACCAGGTCAAACCCAGTTTATAGCTGACAGTGTTTGATCAGTGCAATTGTGGCAGTGTTATAGGAACAGTTAATGGTATTGTCTGGTAGTGACTTTGTCCCTTTAACAAACAATATGCGGATTAAATAGGATTCTATTAAATGTGTCAATCCTCCAGACCCTTCTCAGGTTTATTTTTATTTAAAGTGGAAAAACATGTTGACTAAAGTATGATTCATACATAGTATTTTTACTCTTATTTTTTAACAGCACCTAATATGCACATAAATGTATGCATTCAGCTGATGTTTGGCGTTTGTACTGTGGTCAGGAGGTCCGTGGCATGTACTGTGTCCTGGAGTACAAAGAGCATGCAGTTGCAGATGGACAAGCAGAGGTGGACCAAGCAACCAAAGAGCTCCAGTCAGCAGCAGCTGCTGCAGGCAGCACTCTGGTAAGACCTCAGCACCACCTAAACACAGCATGTTCACTGGCTTACTGCATTCTCTCCCACTGTGCTAACAGTGCTAACAACTACACCACAACTACATACCGTTTCATATAAAAGCTTGAGACAGTCATGTTCCAATTTTAACTTTGTGATCTACCTGGCTGTGCTGAAAGGTTAACACATTTTTCTGCCATATAGAATTACACTCTCTAAAATTGTTTGATAAAACAAAATGAGTTACATTATTTTACACAACTTTTTACACCATAGAGTCCAAGACTTCTTAAAAAAAACACTCTAGAACAAGGTGTCACCTTGTTGAGAGCTGTCAGTGTGAATGCTGTACTGCTCACCAATGACTTTGAATCAAACATCATCTCCTGAGCTTTTGACTAAAAATTCAGTTCATCTAATTTTATTGATTCATGGGCCTTCATGAAAAAAAAATCCATGACCCTTGTTGACCTTATGGAGCCTTTTCCAAACAACTCTAAAATGTCAGAACAAGTGCTGGTGTTAGCATGATTGTTTGCAGTGCTCTACTTGAAGCTTACTGAAATAAATTCTCCATGCTGTTTTGGCTGTTTTCAAGAATCAAATGTGATCGTCTTTCTTCCTTTGTAACCCATCAGGACAGGGTGTATCAGATGGAGTATGAGACGATGGGAAAGAAAAGACTAATGGATATGGAACTGTGTGAACTTAGTGCAGAAGAGAAGGAGCTGAAAAGGCAAATGGAAAAACTGGGACGACCAAGCCCCACAGGGTCGAGCAGGCTCAGAGAGCAGGTCAGGATGCAACACACAAACGAAATAAAAAAAACAACTAATAACTAACTAATTGTTTATGGCTCATTTGCTGCGTTTCATTTTTAATATGCAGGAAATTGAAGAAGAAGAGGAAGCATATTCAAGTCCTGTCACAGGTGTTGTCACAAAGAACTTGTTTAATGTAGCCATCTCATGCTGAAGTTGTATTAATATCAACTACATCGTGATATATAATACATTTTAAAACAAAATTAGCCACTGCACTTGTGTAACTGATAATGGAAATGTAGCACTGGAAGTTATTTATCACATTTTTTACAACTTGAAAATGTTGGTCCATTTGATAGAAGATAGAAGAAGAGATGTCTGAAGTTACAGACATGAGAGAGAGAGAGAGAGAGAGAGAGAGACTGATTCTGAATCCTTTGTGACATGTATTCAGTAAAAAGCAACTTTCTACAAAGACAATATATTGTATGTTCGACTGATAAACAGTTTTTTTTGTAAATATCCACACTAAATTGTAAATGTGGTGCATCGGGGTAGTGCAGGCCTTAGTTTTGCAGTGTGAACAGAATAAGTTTACATTCTTACCCTCTGTTGTCTGCGATTTTTTTTTTTTTTTACAGTTAGGTTGCCACAAAATAATAATAATTATTTATTAAAATTACATAAATAACTAATATGATTTGCAAAGTTTTTTAGGAGTTACAGTAGCACCAATATCTGATGAATGACCGGTGTCTGTTGTAAATAAAGACCCGGAACTCAAAATACAAATAAAATCAAACTTAAAAATACAATCTCCATCACTCCCAATGAGTATTCAGTATATCATCAGCACAATGATGATATGAATGGTTCTCTCTTGTATGTTTCCACATGTCTGTATGTCTCTGCAGCTCATCAGTGGAATGACATGTGTGGTGCTTCTCCGTGTGACATGGGACTAGTAGAGGACATGGACTCTCTGAGAGAAGCTCTGGGCTGTGCTGATGTGCAGGTAAACTCATCTAACTCGCCGTAAGAAAACACTTTCCCCAAATTTTGGACTGTTTTTTTGTGGAAATTTTACAGTGGTCCTTTTTTACATGCTTTTGTTTTGAAGCAGTTTGTTGATATATTAGGACACATATTGCACAATTATAATTGTCATGTTTTCCCCATTTCCATTGTGACACACTGAAAGTATGTCCTTGGCTGCATTCCACAGTTTATGTGTTGCTTATACACACAGCCCCATGACAATATTATTATTTGATGGTCTGTTGTCTGTCATAACAGGAACTAGTTAACAAGGTGTTGTCACAGCGAGCCACCGGGGAGCAGCTCCTGTCTGAGGTCAGCCAGACTGAGGAGGCGAGCAGGCAGGAGGCTGAAGCTCTGGCTCATCTGGAGCTGCAGCTCACTCAACTCAAGTTCAGCACCAAACCTGTGACCACCAGGTTCAGCCACCTGCTTCACTGTGTCTTATTCCATCTGAGGTCTCCAGGTGTACAATGTGTCATTATGTCACATAAGATTTAATATCAAACACCTTTCATTTAAATAGGGCTGAAACTAATCATTCATTTGACTCTAAAACAAAAACATATCGCTCTCTGGCCTTTTGAAAAGACATGTATCTCTTACTACAGCCTATAGACGTGTCTACATTTCCTCCCACTGTACAAAAGTGTTCACTGGTGTGTCAATAATCATGGGTTAAATGCAGAGGTGGAATTTCCACATTATGTGACTAATAAGGGAATCTGAATCTTTTTGTTTGCCAGGGTTTATGACCAGATGTTATGGCTTTACTTCTAAGGAGCTGTCAGGGGTCATTTAGCCCCATACACACCTCTTAAGCATGAGGAGAAATCTAAAGCTTGGCAGGCCTGCTGCTCCTAATTACCGGTGCTAAGCTTTGCTTTAACAATTGTTGCTAGGAGGGTACTTAGCAAACGGCCCTCTGAGACCTGCAAGAAGGATGCAACTTCTGTTAGTTCTTGCATCAGTCTGGATTACTGCATGGCAGGTAGCAGTTTAACATCTGAGTCTCTGTGTGATGATTATTTGAAAGCATGTCGGTGCTGGCAACCCTGAGTCGACATTTGTCATATGTCAGTTTTTGTTAGCAAGGAGATACAAGGTGTCATCATGTACTTCACAGAGAGACATTTTACTGCTTTGTAACGTGGGGGCAGAGGTCTTTAACAACTCCATGTGTGTTATTTATTTAGGTTTGACCAGTTAAAGGGTAAACTGCAGGCAGGTCTCAATGAGGAAGTGTGCCGTGTTGATGGACTGCGGGCCCAGCTGAAGCAGTCTCAGGACCTGCTGGATGCTGTTGAGCAGGGAGTCCACAACCTGTACTTCCGGATGAGCTGCGTTCCTATCGAGGTCCTGTCTGAACTCTGCCACTCACTGTGTGTGTTTGGACACTGAGAGTCCCACTGCTATCTACAGTCTATCAGTATAACAGATCATCAAGCTACACAGTTAGACTTATAATATTCAGCCTTTTTAGACAAGTTTCAGTCGGCTGAATATATTGTTAAGATTTCTGAATATAGTCTACTTTATTGAATCAGCCCTTTCGATTCCTTCACATCAAGAGGGTCGCAGGTTTAAATCTGGCTCTTCTGTATGGAGTTTGTATGTTTCCCACATGTCGGAGTGGGTTCTTCCTGGTCCTCCAGCTTCCTCCCACAGTCCAAAAACATGCAGCTTAGGTTTAATGACTTTAGTGACTCTAAAGGGACTGTAGGAATGAATGAGAGCGTGACTGGTTGTCTGTCTATATGTGTCAGCCCTGTGATAGTCTGGAGACCTGTCCAGGGTGTACCCCGCCTCTCGCCCAATTATCAGCTGGGATTGACTCAAGCCCCCCAAGACCTGAGTTTGGATAAACGGTTAAGGATAATGAATGAATGATTGAATGAATATACCTGAATATTGTTTGCCTGAGCCTCTTTGGAAGGACTGAGGTCTAAGGGGTGTCTCTCATCCTCCATTCTTTACGTTGCAGCTCCGATTTCTCTTTCTCTTTTTTTATGTCGGATTAAAGTAGAAAAATAGAAAAGTACAAAAATTACACACAGATCTCCTGTTTAAATTCACATTGATCTGCCCACAACTGTGGTGTTTGCATTAAGACAGATGGGTGTGTCATTAGTTCTGTAGGTATTTACTCATAAACCAAAGCGTTAGGGTGTCTGAGTTGTGTTAAAATAATATCATCATTGTGTTTCTCATGAGTTTCTGTTGTTTAGTGTTTTCTTTTCTTCTCTACATGTTGCTGGGTAAACCTTAATCTAGCTTCTGTAACTTCCTGTCAGCTCCTGTCACTGTCACAGTACTCCAGTCTGTTTGCTAGTTGTTGATAGATGTGTTTCACACTCCTCAGGGCTTGTCCAGTGCATCCAGTACTGAGAGCAGAGACAAACTGAGGGACATCAGCGCACGTCTGCCAACATTACTGCAAAGAGCATCAGAGCACAAACCTGTCACCAGCAGCCTGGACCGAGAAAGGGTGATACAATATTCTCATACAAGGTTCCTCTATGACTCTGTGTGTCTAGTTAAGAAATAACCCCCACATCCTTTTTCACTGCGTCTTTGTCTTCCTTAGGTTTACAGTGTGTTTGAACAGTTCAACAGTGTGAAGTCGAGGAACATCAAGAGACCGAGCAGCCCTGCAGGTGAGGAACAAGCTGCAGAACAGGATCTGTTCATACACCATTTCACAAATGTAAAAACAAACATCCCAACGGCACACACAGTTCACATCAGCACGCTTCACTTTATTACAAAGTCAAACTGTTTTGAAAGGCACTGCTGAAATTTGGGGGTCACAAACCCCATTCAGGGTCAGGACAGCTGTATGGGGGGCAGCGAGGTCCACTTGTTTAAAAGGTGTAAAACACCCAAAGAACCGATGTCACAATGGACAACGGACACTTTATAGGTCTAACAGGACACCTGGACAGTTGCATTAGATTATGCCATGAACATCCCAATGGGAAGGTCCAGATCTCCGAATGTTAGGTCAGAAAGATGAGTAAGTCCCAGGATCATGTGTCCATAAGAACATCTGGAAAAAAAAGCCAAAGTGTCCCCTCTGCTGAGAGACAGGTACTCGTGATAGGACGAAAGCACTCAGGGATCACATACTGTGGAAGGGATTAGATGCTACCACAATGTGCAGCTGACTGATTAAATCTGGGGCAGCTGTGAAAACTGAAAATGTCTTTCAAAGTCACGTTTAATAGACAGAAATAGCATATACATCAGGAATACAGTGAAGGATCTGAGTGATTTCTTCAGACTGACAGGCTTTCTTTATCTCACAGAGACTCCCCAGCTCAGTGATGATGAAGAAGAGTGTTCTCCAACCCGCGAGGAAATCAAACGCTGCAGCATTCAACTGATTGAATCGGAGCAGAACAAGAAGCTGTGGAAGAAAGCCAAGAGGAAGTAGTACGGACACAGAGCACACAAATAAAGCAGAGAAGAGCAGCTTGTTGTCTGTCCCTTATCCACACCGAACCAAGTCATTCCCTTTCTATTCTACACTAACTGTAGTGCCACAGACTTTTATATGGAGCAAGAGAGCTTAATGTGAATTATTTGTGACTTTACAGTCTCAGTATGTCCTTAATGTAAACAGTTCATCCCTCTATGATTAATGTGTTGACTGTGACAGAGGCACAACCTGCTTAAACTGCAGAGCAGATATTGAACCACTAGGTGGGAGCATCCTGTAACTCATTTATAAAGACACTGGAGACACTTTTTTCGAACTGAGAGTTGACTGGATTCATGAGGTGAGTCTGGCATTGGGTCTATCTAACAGCACATTGTAGTCTCGGTACATGTAGATCAGAGGAGCTGAAACACTTAATTCAGCTTTTCAATATTTGAGTGTTGCTTTGATTTTGTTTTTTGTTTTTCAGATGTGCAGAACTCCTCATCTGACACACACACACACCTGGATAAAAACCAAACATGTTAATCCTCAATCCTACATTCAAACTCACACACAAAGAAAGCTTTTATTTAAGAGCAGCTTAGGCTATAATATTGGCCTACGTGAAACAGACATAGGCACTGATGTACATCCAAAGTAGCATTACAGAAGACACCAAACACATGCTTGATGATATTACATATTGCTTAGATTAAACCCTGTGATCTAAACACTAAAACAACCAACAGGCCAATAAAGCATATTTTCTAACAGACTGAAATGTGGAGCTAGCTAGCTTGTTGGTTTGTTATCGCTGTTAACTAGTTTGTGTATGATGAAGTGTAGGTTTACAAATCAGTCAGTCAGTGGGCAGAATAATCCAAGCATTGAGTCCAAAGAGTACCAGAAGAACAATAACTCCAAAGGGGTAATCCAATATCGAAAGCAAACAGAAAAAAAAACGGATAAACGTTCACACTGATAACACTGGTAAGCCTTACTACAAGCAGAACAAAGACAGTCTGGCAACTGGAGTGGATCTGCTGGGAGAATATATACTGAGATGAGTAATGAGCTGGTAGAAAACCAGGTGATGCAGAAAATTGGTGGGAAACAGAACAAAGAGAGTAAGTGAAGCTAACAGAACGCTAAAAAACAAGAGAGCACAAAATTAAACAGGGAATGGTAAACCAGAATCCACGTGGTTGAGATGAGATCAAGCTCAACACATATGATATGAGTGTTCAATCATCAAGCTGAAATGTGAAGGTAAAATTACTTGCTAATAACGTCTGACAACAGCAGCAAATAACAAGGTTCCAGCAACTACTGAAGATGTATTTCAAGTTTGAATCTATTGGCTTGGATGAGGATATATTCTCTATTTAACCATCATTAAAGAAACAGCTTTAAATTTTATTTGAAATGACATGTGATCACACCAGCCTGCACAGCAGTGACCTATCTCCATCTAATCATGCAGCTTTAAATAAAGGTGGTGATTACTATTCATGCTATCCATTTTCTAAATAGTGTTATAAACATTGTTTATCATCCAAGGCTGGATCTACAATGTTAATTTAAGAAAAGTAAAATAATCATTGATTGAACTGATTCTCATGTTCAGTTCAGCTACAGTGCTACTATAAAGTGCAAATGAAGATAGATGAAAGGTGGATACTGGCCCCTATATGCACTCCACCTCCACATGGAAAATGTATTGATTTATTGTGTAAATGGCCAACCGTTATCTGTAAATTATTATTCATCTGGTGTTTTTCATCTCCATCTTTACACTCCTCCTTCTCCTCCTTTCCTCCAGGGTTCTCGGGGCTTCTGTGTCAGAAAACAAAGCAGGTCACACAGGTAAGTAGGTCATTGCACAGCTGAAGTTGTGAATCCCCCTGGCTTCTGCACATGCTAATGTGTACATGTCGCCTCTCTGCCAACATCAGACATGTGCAGACAAGACACGTTTGTCAACAGGAGACTGATCAGTGTACCAACACCAACACCAGTACATCCTGCTTTAATGGAATCATTTTTGAAAGGAGATTTGGATTATTTTACTTGGTTTTGTCCTTATACCACTATAATTTATTTTTTGAGTACAAACGTGTACAGTTTACTTATAACTGGTAATATTAGAACGTGGATGCATCACTGATGTATTGTCAAACTTAGCACATTTTAATCATTTTTAGGGGACATTTACTCGTTACGTTTAGCATTTGAATGGATCACCTTTGTCAGACTTGGCACACACATCGAGATCTTTAAAATGATATATTTAGGCTCCGTAGCCCTGCCCCATGTGTGGAAAGCATGCAATGGTCCAAAGTTACTCTGATATTTGCAAAATTGACATAAATGGACATATTTTCTAATTGTGTTTCATTAGATTTCTGTTTCTAATTTTGTGCATTTTGCATTTTATGCAATCTTTTTCCAACTCCTCTTCCAGGGTTTTTTGTGGAACAGCATTGCTGTGGCAAAGAGGCCTAAAATTCAGTCAATGCGATGCACAACGTGTATTTTATAACTCATGTGAGCAGTGTGTAGCTGCATGTATCTGGGGGTAGCAGTGTCAGTCTGTCTGTTGGTTGGCCCGCCCACCGCTTTGGTAGAGACTGAAATATCTCAACAGACATTTAGTAGATAGCTGTTTCTGATTTATTTTAGGTCTCTCAACAAATTGAGCTCTGTAGCACTGGTTACCGTGCAGGACAGTTCTCACAATATCATGCCATATTTGTAGGATGGCATATACAAAACTACCTTTTGTCAGGCTTCAAGTAACGCTTTATTACCCTGACGACACAGAGATTTGACGGTCAGACGTTAGCATAGATGCTGCAACATCGAGAGTTATTACAGAACAAGCTAATTTGATGGTTTTAGCCTCATATTCAGCATACAGACATTAGATCCTTATCGATCCTCTCAGCAGAAAAGTGTATTTCTAAAAAATACTTAAGATTAGTGTGTGTAAGGCCTGTGTAATTATCAACTGAGGACATTCATTTTAATCAGTTCAAATGATGATAAACTATAGTTTTAGTGTGTACTGATGGTAATGATTGATGTTTATCATCAACAGAGTCAATATAGTTCGATATGAATCCACTGGGAGCATTCAGTTCTGCTGGGAAGTGAAAGCTTCTTAAAAAGCTGAATATAATGTGCACAGGCAGCAGTTGAATGTTATGGTTACAGCTGGACTGCACTGATGGGACTGTATGGTAATTTGGCAGGATTTACATAGAGATAGACCAACTCACTCTCTACACCCAGGGGCAGGTTTAGCCAAGTTATCACTTGATTGACAGTTGGATAGAAAAGCAGTAAACAGTTGAGGAGGTTTTGCAGTCTGTTGTTGCCCTGGATATGTGTTGTGTGGCTGAATCAGATCAAATCATAAGAGTCATCTGTCTTTAAAATCTCATCATATTTGGAACAGTGCTTATATTTTATAGAATTATAACACTTATATAATACTATTATGTTTATAATACTGCTAATCGTAGATGAATAAAACACACTCTCTTACGCTCTGACCTTTAATCTCATCTAATAGGCACCTTTCACATGCCCTAGTGCCACATGTCCATTTACATATGAATAGAAAAACTATTTCATAACAGATAACTTGTGAGGAAATAATAAGACATGATATTTAACCCCGTAATAAGGTCAGCTGCTGCTCTATAAAGACGGTTAAACACACTGATAAGTGCGTGCTAATTGTCACTGACTGTGTGCTGATTTATTCAACACGTTATTAATGATGCATCGTGTTTCAGACAGATGTCCATCCTGTCTGTCCCCAGTAGTTATAAGTACAGATTATAATGACATATATTATAAGACTAATTGGTTTTCTTTAGTGCATTCGTGTTTCTGTTCATGAAGCTTTTTAATGACTGTTTATAACATAGAGCTGCTCTTTGTTTGTTGTGGAAAGGCAGTTTTCTCCTTCACTCTCACATTAGTTGCTTTGGTGCACAGGTCTGATATGCTTTAATATCATCTTTTTTAAACCCATCACATGTTATGGTCACACTTTATAATAACCATTATTAAAAAAAAGGTGTAGTGATTTGTTAAACCTGCGTTATTTTACTGTTAACAATGAAACAATAATGTTTACTCATTATTAGTGATGCTATAATGTGTTTTATTGAAGTTTGTTGTGCACATATTAGAACATTTTATTTACTATATTAAGCATTTTGTTAATGGTTACCACATTTATTGTCAGCCCTTTGTAAAAATTAAATTTCATTAAATTAAACATATTTAAAAAATATATATAAAAAAAATTGTGTGTACACAGTGGTGTAGTGGTTAGCACTCTTGCCTCACAGCTTCCTCCCACAGTCCAAAAACATGCAGCTTAGGTTTAATTGGTGACTCTAAATTGCCCGTAGGTGTGAGTGAGCCTGTGAATGGTTGTCTGTCTATATGTGTCAGCCCTGTAATAGACTGGCGTCCTGTCCAGGGTGTACCCTGCCTCTCACCCAATGCAGCTGTGTGTGTGTGTGTGTGTGTTTTAATGCTATGAGCTTTGCTTGTTGCAGCTTCTGTGTCAGTTCAGACCGGCTGTCATTTAACTCTTGCTGGTACAATTATGCATTTCTTAATTTGATGCTCTATTATAATAATTAATTTACCACTTGAATTATGTCACAAATGGCTTCATGATCCCCATACCATCATTTTAAACAGTTGCTGATTGATAGGTGCAATAAGAGAAAATAGACCAAAATAATAAATTATCTAGAGGGATCACAGCAACCACAACACCAAATTGGTGTGTGTGGTTAGGTGGAACATGAGAAACAGGAAAACTGTTGCTATCTGAATTTGGCTCCCACGTGATACACACACACGAACACTGATTGAAACTGGGTTACAGTGATCTGTGACTTACGTCTTGATTTGCGTCACCCACTCATCAGACATCTAAAAACAGCACCACGAACACGTGAACGACCGTCACGACAACTCTCACTGCTGACACCAGCTCCACAGTTTCTACACCTCACATGTGGATCATCTGAATCCTGCAGCTGTCCAGCTAATTATGGGGAAAACACCTCTATTCACATGTTCATTATTATTGCCAAATTTCACATAAAGTCTTGAGGATGAACACCTGCAGGCTGGGGAATTGATGAAGTCTGTTTTGATTCAAGATGATCACGGCGCTCTTTTCCAGAAAACAATGAATACATCAAAATCAGTTGTGGGATATAACTTCAAAATAAGGCAACCACAAACATTACCTATCCAAAATAGTGACATCTGGTGAGCACATTTGGAAAACCTCGACAAAGAGTATTAAATAAAATACAACTAGATCTATGCATTATAAAAAAAATCACTCTGATTATTAGAATATTCTATTTAGGACAACTAAAATGACCCTGATTTGCAAATTACTTGGGAAGAAACAACCACAAAAAAGCTTGTAGTCCGAATAGCATTAAAAATGAAATGCTCAAATGTAGCACCCCAGAGATGTAGGCTGCAGTGTTGAAAAGGTGACAAGGGATCATCATAAGAGTGGGGACAAATCAGACGCTAGTAACTAATGTGGTATCTGTGCCAGCAGTTGTCTTGGTACAAATATTATATAGTATTCAAAATAAAAGAATACTAGATTTCCTCTATGAACACTCCATTCTTAATCAAAACTAAAGTGGCTTTCTCCCAAAGCATCACATTACTGACTGATTATTCATATAAACACTCCACACATAATTACAAACATGTCCCTCAAACCAGAAAAAGTGAAGATGTTCACTTGTTTTATCATCTTCAAGAAAGCTTTTGACTGTATTTGACAGAAAGCACTTTATTACACATTTCTCCACTGTGGTTAAGGTGGAAAATGTGTGATCTGGTTAAATCAATGTACTGTTAAAACTGGAGACAAACTAATTCAATTCTTCACCAAGAGAAGAGGTATGAGACAGGGTTATCTTTATTTAATGTGTGTATAAATGAACTTGCTGTTAAGTTGGATCAAGGTGCTGCTCTTGGCATCTTTCTCCTATATAGAGAGGGGAAGTTTATGTTTTATGCCAAAGACCTTGTTCTACTGTCTTCTACTAAACATGTACTTTTAGTACTGGGCCCTGGCAGTAAACATGAAAGCAACTGATGTCATGATTTACAAAGATTTTACAAATACCAGTTTACCATAAATATTCACATTATTGAACACAGCATGAGTTATACCTACATCAGTATAACCATAACAACAACATGGCAGTGAATACACTTAAATAAAAAGCTCAATAAGCTGGTTATTGCACTTATCAGGCTGTATGGTAGTGAAATACAGCCTCTACCCAGTCATCACAGATATACATGTTTGGAGATAGAGAAACAATAACATATACATGAGTTTAATTGTAGAATTTTACACATACAAATAAAAATATACCAACAAAATGTGGGCACATACCCACTGATAATTAACATTCAGAAGCGAGCACTTAAGTTTTTAATTACCTTAAATCCAGCCCCTGAGACACGCTCTGTTCCAAAGCCCTCCAAACCAAAGAGCTGAGCCGAGAAAGAAGTCCCCTGTGTGAGTTGGTCTGTCCCCTCTCAGATACACTCTGACCAGCCTCACAACAACACTGCTCTGCAAACACCAATCAGAGTGAACCAAATAACAATGCAAAGAAACCTATTTGCAACACTGGTAGGAAGAAACGGAAACCAAAGTAGATTAGAGTGCTATCTGGCCTTAAAAAGGATTCATAAATTCTGTCAGAGAAAGAAAACAGAGGCAGATCCTCTAAGAACTAAGACTGGCCATTGAAACAGAAAGACACAGTAGAAAATAGTATATATGTGGTCATAGGTGAGTTTGAGACAGAAAGGCACTCCCCCCTACAAAGTAAAAAAAAATCACAAAGTAAGAAGCTTCGTTGGTCATGTATAAACATGCACTGGCCTATAAACAACACACTCTTCCATCACTTCAAATTGTTTTGTTATCTCCACCAAGGAGTTGATGTTTGCACCGACGTTTGTCTGTCTGTCTGATGCAACAACCCTCCCTTTGTGGACTTTGCTGTTCTTTATACTACATATCCTCATCTTTGCTTTTACAAATACTGGCCTGTAGCTGGTTTTCTGTGTGTTCTGTGATTGTCAGCCCATATGGAATAATGAACATGACATGACTGTTAATCTGTCTATATAATGCAATAGTGTGTTAATCAAGAGAACTTACCAAGCATTGGCAAAGTGCTGCTCACTGAATTATTTTATTATCCTGCAGCTTCGAGGTGTGGTCATGTGTCAGAGTTAGGAAGAAATTATTTGTAACGTGGGTCATCATTTAAGTCACAAACCTGTTACTGATTGGTTTACTGACCTGGCTGCAGTTTGCCACCAAAGTCACTATCCCTAAATTTAAGTTTGGCTGAACTTACAGGCCACACTTGCGGGAAACAAACATCTGCAGATTGCTGAGGTTGAGCTGCCGCTGCAGCTTTACATAAATAATGCAAAGTGATCATTGGATGCTGCACTTCAACACTGTGTGCTTTCTGTGAGATGGTTTGGTTTTGTATAATCTGATATGGGTCAGTGTGTTTGATCAAGAAATTTGAGATTTGCTCTGAGGTGGTTTGATTGGCATTTGCTGATTCATGAGCAGGACAGGAGAGAGAGCAGAGTACCGGATATTCACATAAATAATAAATGATTAATAATCTTGGTGCCACATTATGGTGGTGAGTAACTGCTTTTTGTTTTTTGTTTAAATATGTCCTTGCACAATAGTTTCATACGAAAGTTGCAGAACAAAAGGACTTTTCCCATTTATATGTCAGTCTTGGACATTGCTCTGGTCCAACTACTTCTCACATTTGCACAGATGTCTGCACTTCGACTTTGCCCTTGTGCATTTCTACTTTACATCACCCCCGTACTGCAACGACGGCTGTGTGTTGCCATTGCTGCACCATTGTCGGTAAACGGGAACACATACAAAATGTTCATTCTTCCAGCTGTGTCGATCACCGGGATGGAGTTATTCAATCATTTGCTGAATGCCTCCCTGCATGAACAGTTCATGTGCACAACACATCTGACACCGCCATTGATGTGTTACACACCTTTACAGAAAGCTAAACACCAGTATGGCTCGAATGTCATTAAACCTACAAAGAAAACAAGCAGAGGCAGGAAATACAGCTAATCACATTTAAGCTACAGGCCGAACTATTGATTCAAACAAGGTTCGA
>CAFUXE010000378.1:36435-54386 GCA_903364295.1 Serranus cabrilla | reverse complement strand
TGTTAAGAATTTAACAAACTAATTAAGGTCACTCCAATAACAACACTTTATGTTGCATTTTAAACCAGCTGATCTACTGTACATCAAAAACAGGTGAATTTCTTTTAAAATGACCCCAATCACTGAGTCGATGCTGAATTTCTAAAAGATGGAATGCTTCCCCAATCTTATTCAGTATGTTCTTCCTGGATTTTCCATGCATGCAGCCTATACATGCACAGGCATTTTTCATTACTGTCCTCTCCCCCATGAGCAGTGCATTTTACAGCCCTATATACCTTCCACATCAGCATGGTATGTCACAGCTATAAACTGGTTTTATCATGGGAGAGAGATGTCCATAGCAAAAGAGCATAACCATGTCATTGCTTTTCCCCCTGAGCAACACACACCTATTTCGATGTATATTGTTATTTTGTGTGGGAATAGTTGTTTCCAGTGCTGATGTTATTATATTTTCACATTATGTGAGCATAATAAAAAGAACAGGAAACCTCCCGTTTAAGGTTTTTTTCAACAAAGTGGCACAGGGGGGGACTAGAACCAGTCAGGGGTGCTTACAGTAAATCATCAAATTCTAAAATCGATTTTAATGTCACGATTCAATTCCAATTTTTAATTTAAACTCTTTTTCAGAAGTGAAGGTTATGCCATTCTTGGACTATCATGTCTTGATTCATAAACATCAACAGATTGTTTTTTTTTTTAATGTCCTTTACATTTTTCAAGTTGTTCTTTAAAAAGTGGCAACACAGTAACACTACAGGCATTCAATTTATTTCAGTTCAATTCAGTCTTATCAATTCAATTTAGTCAATTCAATTTTATTTAGATAGCCCAAATTCAGAAATCCCAAACTTGAGCTGAAGGTATTTACAGTCTATACAGGTATGACACCCTCTGACCTTTGCCCCTCACAGCGGACAAGCAAAACCTCAAGTGGTAGAAGTAGCAGTAATAAACAGTATGGGGCCAGCCGGTAAAACACAAACCACTAAGGCTGAGTCCTTGTTGCAGCGAATCTGGGTTTGAATCAAGCAGAGCTACCTTTGATCCTTTGTGATCTGATTTGAGAAACAAATCTGATTTCCTGCAGTCTGATTAGAAAGAAATGCTGTTGTGGTGAACTTTTGCAATGTGAGCTTTTTTAGATACCATCAGGTTTTGTTCGATTTAGGCACAAAATCTATGCTGTTTGGTTGGGAAAACATTATGACCTGAGTTGAAAGGGCTACTTGGTTCAAGAACGGGAACCTTAAAGTCATTGTTCTATGGCACCCTTGTTGATCGTGCACCAAGTTAACTATACCTCTTTTACCAGTGCTTTTTTGTTGGTTACGATAAACTCTCAAATAAGTGAGACTGTGAGGTCCTTGGGAGAATAATGTTAACATGTGTTGTTTCAGCCATTTTTTTAAACTGACCAATGGGGTTGTTTTACTTGAAATAATAATGTACCTTTTGTAAAATCATGAATGCTACCAAGTAAATCAATTAAGGCTATGCTCATACTCAGCTGTTTATTTGAGCAATAAATCATTAAAGTGTCAGTTTCTGCTTAGGTTAGACAGAAGCAGGCATATCTTCTTCACTAATTCTGCTGATGGAAAGTATGCAAGATATCTAACAGCCAATATGTGACATGGGTAGAGAGGGTCTGCACCACAATGAGAATGTGGCGTGATGAGCACACAATGTAAGCATATATTGGTGGCTGGCATGACTTGGTGAGAAGCTATGACTAAAACATCATATCATCCTAATCACCATGCAGGAGCTCAGAGAGCCAGCCCAGGAGGAGGCCTCAACTCCTCACAGCATGGATGTGTGCATGGCAGAGACCACAACCCCCAATCCCCTATACATCCATCCAATCATCCATCCATCACTCTCCTGCTCTCCTCCATCTTCCTGCACTCTGCTCTTCACATGCTCTGCCTTTCGTCATCTTTCTGCTCCATCTTTTTTTCTCTTAATTCTCTCCTCCTCCTCCTACTGTTCCTCATCTCCTTCTCCTAATTCTATTCTTTCTCTACATGCTCCTCATCCTGCTCCTCCTCCTGCTCTTCTTCCACCTTCTCCTTATTGTCCACCTCTCCTCCGGCTACTCCTCTTCTCCTCACACGTCTGGACCACGGTCTGGACAGTATGTGAGGCTGGCTGATCAACCAGAGTATGATAACAAATGGGCTGTATGAATATTTAAGCAGCCATCTGTTTTTTTCCTGCTGGTGTGTGGCTCCCACGGCCATCAACAGTGATAGTTCTTCACTACCCAGGCACACAATTATACATAAACACATAGATGTTCCCATGCGTGCTTCCATACACACAGAACTTAATGTTGCTATAGAAGTGTGCTTCATGCAGAGGAACCTCTGTAGAGGTTGTAGCAAGAACTATGTCTGCAACCACACAATTCATGTCCAGTTCATGTAGCCTAAATTGACATGGAAACTGTGATCCTTTAAAATCTGTAATGAAAATGACATGCTGTTTTTGTCCATTATGTGTTAATGAGTGCCAATCATGATTTAGCTGTGGCACTTTCTAAAGTCTGATAAATGATAGTTTAATACTGCTGATCAGCTGTTACTGAAGTAGTCTGTACCACCCATGTGCAGGCAGAGTAATGAGGAGAGGGAATGGAAGCTGACAGACTGGCACAGGAGACCACTCATGTATTGCAACACAGGTATCCAGAGATGGAGAGGAGAGGAAACAGCATTGCCTGAGTGTAGGGAAGTACCCAGTATTTACCTGTATTACTGCTGGCTAGGTGGATCGTGTTCGCCCTTGTGCATCTATTAGTACATAATTACAATGGTCGGAGGTAATAGCTCTTTATTCTCTTCTCAGTTTTTGTACGCTAAATTCTGGGCTTTTGGACAAAAACATTCAGATCTTGTCGGCAGTGAAACATGTCTGCGAATGGGGGGCTGGATGACGTCATCACTGGAAATTAAAGTGTGTAATATATTTCAAACCGTAGCAGCACAAATGTAAAGTTTTTACGGCACAAACCAACACAAAGAAGCACAAACTAACGGTACCATTTCGGGTCCATTTGGAGCAAATGGGGGGCTGGGTGAACTCTGGATGACCTATAAAATAATATTTAATAACTCAAAGATGGTTGCAGCACAAACATACATTTTTACAGCACAAATAAAGCACAAACGAAACAGACTATTTTCCAGGGGGCCAGCTTCGCGCATGTCAACACCTCAGCAGCAGTGTTTACCAAGCAGTTCTTATCTTTGGGCTGACTCTAAGGGGTTTGGCGTTCATGTTTCCCCTTGTACAGACCCTGCAGTTCTTCTTGATTTGGATCTATTGCATGCTTTGCTCCCTTGACAGTAAGACTTGGATTTCCCTCTCTACTCTTGAACTGTGACTACACAACCAGATCCATCTTGGCACTGTGCAGGACTGTGGTGTAATGATCTCTCTCCCTGTTCTCTGTTGCTTACAGGGTGACTATGCGTCAAAATCAAGGCACCAAGACTCGTACCTCAGCCACTCTGAGAACTCAAGCAGAGTGTAGGTGGTTCCAGGTCTGCGAAACATTGTGCGGTGGAAGGTGGACTTCAACTCTTGTGGTAGCTTGTTGAGCCACATTTCAGCTCTGTGTCTCCCTCTGTGCCCAATGTCGAAAGCATTACTACCAGTGACTGCACTGTTGGGTGTTTCCAAAATGTTGGCTATGTTCTTGATTGCTAATTGCTGAGGCTGTTCTGATCCTTATCCCAGCATTGATTGGGATTAGGTTTTCGAGGACTATCTTGAGATAGGGGGTGGGGATGGTTGGCAGCTGAATATTTAGGGTTAAGGGGAACAAACTTGGCTGCACCTCAAATATTTTGTGTTCAGTGACTGGTTTCTATAGCTTACCTTATAGTCTTCCAGATACCTCGGTTGCCTTGTCTGGAGTCTTGTATATCTATCTTGATTCCAAACCTTGAAGGACCATAATTTGCCTGTATTACTGCTGGCTAGGTGGATTGTGTTCGCCCCTTGTGCATCTATTAGAACCTACAACACACTTACAATGGTAGGTTGTATAGTTTGTTAGTTAGTTTGTGTGGTCTCTGAAAGTGTGCTGACCACTGACCATTTTATTATTTTTGAACAATAACAAAATATGATGTCATATAAAATGATCTAATAACAGCATTCATATAACCAACAACAGCTGATCGATGATTGTAGAGGATAGACTGATTTAGTTACTCAGCCTCAACAGTAAGCTAAACTTCCATTTGCTTCTACATCGCTGCTTCCCTTTGCACAAAAACAGCAGTGTAGCCAAGGTTGGTTGGATATGTTCATACAGGAAAATGGTACATAGACTAGGTCTTACACTAATGAACCATAATACACTTTGGAAAACAAAGAACAATTCAAATGCAGTTTAGTACCAGCATAATCAGAATTGGCTATTATTAATCTCTGACCGTAAATCATTGCTGGCAACAGGAGGCTGTAGAAAAGATTCTGGTAAATAGCCTACACAGACCTAACAAACAGATTATAGAATGATATTGTGAACACTTACATGGATATTTACACACAGGCACTTTGTTTGGACTAGAATCAACAAACAACAGTATCCACTTAATGCTACTAGACAAGTTATACAAGTGCTGACAGCCTCGAGCTACCGCATGTTTCCTCACTCCGTTCACGGCAAGTAACATCGAGAAGAAGAAAAAGCAACGCTTCATGGCTTTCTTACACTATGGTTGAACCTCCCAGAAAGGCTACATGCTTTTAACCATCTAGACCGTACCACTGTACAACCTGGAGGGTCTGATTGGGAGAGATTGCTGTGGGAAGTCAACGGCACAGAAAAAAGCCCTGTGAGGCAGTGCAGCTGCAGTGTAGCCTGAAGCCCAGTTTGATCAGTGTCTTCATGTGTCTTCACGTCAGTTTGATAATGTAGAAGAATGCTGCAATTAATATCACATTAGTTTACATGTATTGAAAGAAGAAAGAATCTATATTTTCAATGTAGAGTTAAACATCCATTGACTGTGAGCAGGTTTATTTCAAAACTGTGGCAATACAGTCTGAGCTGCTGCTTCATATGGAGTTTGTCTGATTGCTTTGAAATTGAATTTCACACAGGAATTAATTTACAAATTAAACATTGTATACAAAGCTAGAATGCATTTCAGTTTGTTCCTAGTTTGAGGGAGAAATAATTTAACAGAGTAGTCATAAATGTTAACCAACATTTCATTTGTGAAACCTGCCTCAGTAACCTTTGACATTCAGTATTAAATATTATGTATAAATGAACAGTGTAATTTATTCATATATACAAAAGGATAAAGCCAATCCCTGGATGCACTGGATCGTAGAGTTTGAAAATCAATCACTGGGTCATAGACTACAAAGCAGGAGAAAAATCATAAAATTATATCATGTGTAAAATAATTTTTAATCATTGAAAAATTACTGATAATGTATAGAACTTTCAGATATCCTGCCATTTGCATGCTGGGAGGAAGCTGAAATGTACACTGTAATGTCAAGAGCAGCACAGCGTGATAGCACAGCTCATGTTCCATTCATGGGATCATGTTATGGGTCATATCAGTTGGGCATAGTTCGATATGCAATATTACATCCATTAGCCGATTAGAGCCCCAGATTGATCCCTCAGATTTCATCATTCAATTGGTAAGATGAAGCAACAAGCTCCTGGAGTCTGTACAAAAGCACATGTCACACTCTGCTCATATCCCTCCACCGGCTTCCAGTTGCTCAAATTTGAAACCCTGACACTTGTTTACAGAACAGCAACTAGAACAGCTCCCACCTACCTGAACTCCTTCATTCAGGTCCACACACCCTCCCACTCACTACATTCTTCTAGCAAAAGGCATCTAGCTCCTCCACCGCTACAGGGCTCTGTGTCACAAACTAGACTTTTCTCTCCAGTTCAATAAAGTTAGTTAGTTTCAATAAATATTCTCTGTACTATCCTTATACACCGCCTGGCAGCACATACGTCCTATTGGACCCAAACATAACTTCGGCTCTAACTCATGTGTGTTGTTTGAATGCTAAGATGTGTATTGCTGTGAAGCACGGTGGTGCTTTGAGCCAACTATTATTGTCAGCATGCTAATATTTACAATGCCAAAGGATGTTGAGCAGGTAAATGTTTACCAAAGCATTCAAGTTGTGCATGTTAACATGCATACAATTAGCACTAAACACACAGTACAACTGAGAGAAATTTGGATGTCATTGGTTTTGCAGGTCTAGTCATGCTTTTTCATGCATGAATTCATGGTAACTTTTGTATCTTTGCCATAAAGTGGTAAGCCTACCAACAAAACTGCATTAAAGCACTGAAATAGTCCTTCCACTACTGGAACAAAACCAGAGTGTTGGGTGGTTCACTCCATTTATATAGACAGGAAAAGTGTTGTTTGTTCAAATTTAATGTAGGCCTACACAAGTTACCATAAGCCCAATACCAGCATGGCTTAAATGTTACCAGCTAAGCACAGTACATGTGGTATATGTCCATGAATGTCTGCTGCTGGTTCAAACAAATCTGTAAATCTGTATTTAGACCATGGAGTTATGGTCAGTCATTCATCAACAACTACATCATAGATTTCCATAAGTATTTGTTGAGACATTTGTGGTTCTCAGAGGCTGAACCCTACTGATGTCAACCTTATGTGATGTCCCTCTACTTTGATCAACCACTGATCTGAACCCAATTTGTACATACAACAAATGAAGATGATTACTGATTGGAAATAGCCAACATTGAATGGCAACTGCAGATACATTTTCTGGCCATAACTGGCTTCAAAATGGACTTTAATGTCATGAAAACCATAACGTTTAAAACTTTTAAGTAAAAATAAAACCTTTTCATGTTTTAATAAGACCCACAGGGCGCTGTTTATCTTGACAACTGATGATAAGCTCTAAGCCTACTTTGACTCCAGTGTCCACATACTGCCTTATAATGAGCCTGCGTGTGTGGTAGGGGGGAGGCAGGCGGGCCGTCCTTCCTTTTATGGTCTCACTTTCCTTCCTGAAGCTTCTGAGGGAAGCTGAGAGAACACACAGCACACTCTCATCCAGCATCCTCCAGCAGCGCTGCTGCGCTCAACGCTCAGCCGGCATCGCTCTGGAACATTCCGGTTTTTTTTTTAATTCGGAAGAAATGATTATGATAAATATGAAATGACGACTTTTGGACACGAGTGTTTTTTGTTTCCCCGCGTGGCCTTTTCTCTTTGTTAGTTTCTCTCGCCGATCACTCAGTGTAATGATCTGCCTTTTCTCTCCTGGGTCGTTTCCACTTCAGCATGGGAACTGCGGTGTCCAGAAGGAAGAGTCTGAGGAGTGATGCGATATCATCCGTGGCCGCAAAAGTTCGGTGAGTGTGTCGCCGAAAGTCTACCAAAGTCCACGCTTATATGCAAATATACCAGAGAAGATTCCAGTAAAATGAAACATCATGATATTCTTCCCACGTGCGTAAAAACAATCGCTGCTTTTTACTCTAAATGTTTGAGTCTAAATTGAATCTGGAAACGTAATCTTCTCTGAACGTCAAACGCTCTGCTTCCCTCAGATGTCTTTGTAAACTGAACGTTTGGGTTTTGGTCTGAGACAGAACGTGCCGCTCTGCTTTTGTGTGTGTGTGACAATTTTCAGACTTAACGATGAATTGAGTGAAAATAAGTTGCCGTTGCAAACTTTTTTTTTTGTACACAGCTGTTGTAGTCTTAGACTTCACACGACTAACACACGTTGCATTTGATTATATTTGTATGCATTTAGTTTAAATATTCCACTCTATATTAACTATACGTTTGAAGCGTTCCATATATAGTGATGACGCGAGTTATAAACTGTATACATGCAGCCAGCTTCGGCGACAAGGCCGTCAACAAACTTCCATGTGGTCTCCCTGGACTTTGACTAATTCTAGTGACATTTAGCTTTGAATGTATGAGTCATGCCACCAAAGGTCTTTGTGTCACAGGCATCAGATCAATGTGTTCTCGGTCCGAAGGCTGCGGGATGACTAATGTGTGGTAGGAGATGCTGTCTGTGTCGCCCACTGGCTGACCTCAGAAGCCACACACAGAGTGTAGCGGTTATGCTCTCAGTCGTGTACATACACCTACGTTGTGGTCCTGTGCAAAGCTCCTCTGCAGTAAAACAAACACTCAACACATGACCTCCCCATCTACTTTCACAGCCACCAGCTAACTCCCTTATGCACACATTCCCCAACTCTATTTACCTCTAGCTGTTTATCTGTTCAGCACCTCCCTCTCTGCCTCCCTCGCTTTTCATCACGCCTCACGTTTAGCTCTCCATAAATCATACCAGGCCCAGCACCCCAGACACACATGTGGATTGCTGCCAAAGACCGCTACACTCGCACGTATTTTCATTTGTGATCGTGAGCCGCACTCAAGTTGACAGGGAGTTTATTGGCCCTCAGCGAACATAAGCACTTCCCCTGAATCCCGGGGCCGGGATCATTGGGGTCTCCATCCTGCCAGATGATGCGAGTTTATCTGGCGTGGAGCAAATGAGCAGAATTTTATCTCTCTAACAAATCCAATCCCATGTCTTTGTACCTGTGAGTGTGGATAAAAATGCAGATTGATTCTGGAAGTATGTGTATTTAATCGGATCCTCTTCTACCAGCACTGACCCCAAACCTCAGCACAGTTTTCATTTTGAGTTTGAAGAACAAGATTCTGGTTGACGAGAGATGCAGTGGTCAGGTATGCTTTGGTTCAAGCATACAAATTTTAGGTTTTCATCCAAAATGAATTAGTGTGATGGAAAATTATTTAGAAATTAGACTTTATACATATGTGTGTGTGTGTGTGTGTATATACGTATATATATACTCGTCATGCTAGCACAATGTTGAGGCTATAGTGTGACATCCAGACTTCAGAAGATAAACGGAGATTGGTCGAACTAGAACAAGTTGAACAACAAGAAAAATGGATCCCAGTGCTACTTTTGACACTGATGAGTTAGGCCTGTTACTATAATTACAATATTGACTTATCGAGCTCAGCAGAGGTCATGTCCATATTTTATGTATACACGTCCGTTTGTTTACATGTCACCAACATTTTAGCTCAGATGCTGCCATTGAAGCAGCAGGGTTTAGGCTTAAGACTTTTTTTAAAGAACGTACTTGCATTGTGATGTTATATTTTCATTATATTAGTGGTATTAACTCAAATATTAAATCATGTGGCTATCGTGACAGGCCTATGATGAGGCAGAAAATGCATTTTCATAAATCTCCATCGAACTGTTATATCTGACGGGCTGTTTGTGTGATTGAAAAAAGTATCACATTTTGGGTTGTGTGCGCATCAGCTTTCTGGGTCAGTCATGTGTCACATTGCCAGAACCTGCTCCACATTATGTTCTTGGTGTTCTACTACAGGGAGAACAGTGGAGAGAGATAAAGAGATGAAATTAAAGGAATACAAGAAACTTTTTTCCTACTGCTGCCTAGAATTTATATTTCTCTGTTAAATTTGGGGGTTTAAATCCGATGAAATCATTAAATTTTCAAATGATCATTTCTTGAAACTTTAATGATTAACTCAGCATAATAGCTGCTCTTTAATCCTGTTTGCCCAGAAGAATACTTGGTGTAAGTGTGGTCACTGGGAGAGAACAGTCCCTGCATAAAAAGTGAGAGGTGCAATGCAAAGTGTCTCCTGAACAGCAGGGGAAAGTTGTGTAAGCCTTGCTCCATTGTTTTTCTCAGCCCTTTCCTTTTCCTTTGGTACACTGAATCACACAGCAGCCAGGCTGGCAAACACGACAGTGCTGTGCAGAGTTTACTGACAACACATTGAAGGATTTTAGGGTATTCATTGAGATATCCAGGCTTGGAATTTTCAAATAAATACTGTACGTCAGACTGTTTTCAACAAGTGATGCTGTGTTGCATTGGGAAACTGGTCAGGAATCAGGCCAACCTTGCTGTTGTGTGTCCTGTCTTCTGTATTTCTGCTCTCTGACTGAACATTGCCATTAACCTGAAATGAAACAGGGAACTCATTATTTTCAGTACAGTCAGGTCATCCAGCTTATTTCTGTTATTTATTAGCTGGCAGAGTTGTTCATGAGAACGAAAGGATGCATCTCCATTAATAGAAATGGGATGTGATGAAGGAAGATGCCAAAATAGATCTTGTGTCTTGTGTTTTGCTTAGTTGTAATGCTTCTGTATGAGCAGTCTGGGAGGATTGCATAAAGGTTAAAAAGGTTGAAGAAAGCACTAATTGTGTATTAAATGTCTCAGTTTTTCAGGAAGGTTGAAGAAAATTAGTTGTCTTTTAATGCACTGTGGCTTTAGCACTTTGTAATGGTCCAAACGGCCTCCCTGTGCGTTGATGACAAATCTTTGTAGAACAGCACCAAAACCATGCTATAGGAGTGCTCACGAGCACTTTAGAACTACCGTCGCCTTTAATATTTCAACAATGTTTGAGTCACTTCTGAAAGGAAGTGCACAGCATAACAGTTTTCAGGCATTAATAGATTCCACTTGAGTGAAAATGTGATTTCATGGCCTCTTTCCCACAAGACTGTGTGACCAGCAGGGAATGTGTCCTCATCACTGCACAGATTAGCTCCAGCCACGGTCCAGCACGACTATTAGCTATAAAACATCTGGGTCCCAAACCTCTCAATCACTGAAGCAAAACCACAACTAAGGCAACACAAATTCAACACAACTGACAGTACTGATAGATGATATTAAGTATCCTGAATTATGTGTTGGAATGTTGGCTTTATTACAACAATTCGTTGTATGTTCTTCATTAGTTGCTGAAGGGAAAACCTAAAAGATGAGTGCAGAGGAGTGAGGTAGCCTCATCAGCCCAGTATGCCCACGTCTGTAAGGGACATGGTTAAATGACATGGACATGGGCAATCGACACCCTCTTAAAATAAATATCATAACAAAATATTGAATATTGGATATTTTGGCAAAATATATTTAGGGAGGTGATGATATTAGCAATGTGGTGGAGATCAGCACTTTGAAAGACCAGACCAAAAGCTTAATAAGAGCTTGATATAGCCACCCTTAAACCATTTTTAATGTGTGTTTCGGGTCATCTTCTGCTCGGGGCACACAAATGTGTGCACAAATGACTATACTGTCCCCCTGAGCCACTGATCCTGATCTGTAATGATAATTACTGACATTATAATTAAAGTCACGCTCTCATAAGACAGGAAGAATCTAGTTAAATGTAGCAGAGGTCGCACAAAAAAAATGTTTGCTGAGGAAATGATACAAGTTTCTTGAATTTGGTGTGTGTTTGTGATTCTGTTTCAGTGTTTTGGGAGTGTCTTGAAACTCCAAGGTTAAGAAGAATGGGATGGAAAGTGATTTCTAAAAGCTACAGAGAAATATGTAACGACCATTTACTGCTTAAGTCCAATAAACATTTTACTTTAATGAAAGCTCATTTCACTCCCCCTGTGTGAGGCTGCTCCTCATCAGTGACGGTCCTGCCTTGTGTTTCTTAGATGAGATACTTTACATGTGTTTTTTTTCCTTCCAGCTCCTATTGATGAAGTCACTTACAGCCTCTTGGGAGATATGGGTAATTGCCTGACTCATGGCCTTTGTTGTCAGCGGAGTGTAGCCGAGCAAGTGGCTCTTAATGAAGTCATCAGCCTCTGACCAGCCAACCCTTCCAGTGAGTGTGTGCAGGGGAGAGGCGGTGATGGGGAGGATGTTAGGGTTGATGGTAGTATCACGATTTTTTAATGCCTGAATGGATATAATTCAAGTTTACTTGCTTGGTTTTTGTTAATGCAGCCCTATAAGAAACTTTTGGTGGTCTATGAGTCACGTTGCTTCATATCCTTTTCAATCAGAACAAAGCCAAAGCGAGAAAGTAGAGAATAGTGAATGGTGCAAGGACACAGATCTTAAGCTTCCCACTGTCTGGGCTGGTGGCCGTTCTATTTCAAATTTTATATCCCACTTTTCTGTGCAGTAAATGCTGCTGAAATAATTCATAACGACTGACTGATGTGATGTGTATTGTTTTTGGAAAGATGCTTCAGCTATTAGTAGTGTATGATTCAACTTGTTCTCACGGTCTTTTGTTAAAAAAATAAACAGAAATTGCAATAAATCTGAATATCTATTGACAATACTTTAAAATGCCAATATATTTTGGATCATCAGGATATACATCAAGATAAATAAATAAATAATAATACATTTCTGGTTATCCAATAAATATAAAGTCTATATGAAAGAACCATATGGTGAAACTTGCTTTTGTAAAGAATCATAACGTAACATGCCATTTAAATGACCCAAACGTCACCATAATCCCATTTTGAATGCTGTTTTTTTTTTTATGATTTTGAGAAACGATATAGAAAAATGTATACAATAGACATTTTAATACTGTTTTTTTAATATATATTGTATATTGCTCAACCCTAGTGCCTGCTATTAAACAATGTAATTTGGTATTATATGTCAATGGATTATTTAATCACTAGCCAATTCCTTTGAATGTGGATAAATCATATTGAAATCATATTGAATAATTGCCCTGGTATCTTACACCCATCGCAAAGCTGCACACAGCGCAGAGCAACTGTCATCGCTAGTTTCAGCTGGATGCAGTTACCATTTTCATGCCCAGCACCCCGCTGTGTGAATAGCTAATGCACTTAATTGATTATTTCAGGAGCTTAAAGTTTAGTTTTGTTACCTCTGTCAAATTTAGAACTCCAGTTTTTCTTATTTTGCTGCTAAAATGTCCCATGATTTTCGCTGCAGTGACACTACTGCGCACATGGAAACGTTAACAAATCACTGAAAACAGTCTGTAATCACAAAACCACTCATACATCAATGCATAATTTAAAAAGCAACACAGTCTACACAAATTCATTAAGGGGGAGTGGAATGTTCATGTGGGTGTGCTTCTCTAAGTCAGAGAAAACGATTTAGTCGAAAGGGTGGCAGGTAAATTAATTAAAAGTGTACACATGGATTCATGTGATTCAGAGCTGATCTGCACATGACTATTATAAACATCGGAACCATCTAGAGTGGTTAGACTCCCAGAAATAGAAGGTAAAATGCTGTTGGTAAATTACTTCAGCTAGTGTTATCAAGCAACCAAAGACAGATCTGTACCGCAAAGCTAAGCTATAGCTAGCTGGCTAACCTTAGCACTGGCCGCTCCTGCTTTGCATCATTCACAACTAGTAGAAAAAAATGGTTTGATTTGTACTGTTGGCTAAAATCAACACTGTCAACACACAAAGAGGTAGCGCAAAGCAACTATCCGCTACACTTGCTAATGGACGTAGCAAGTAACTTCACTCAATACAACAACATATATATAAAGAATGAAGATGTACTGACAGTTACAAAACGTTACAAAGCTGTTCATGTCATTTAACATGCACTCGATTTTATAGAAGCTCAACAAGCAAAAAGGCAGAGATGACGACTATCTGCCATTATAGTTACCACCACTAAAACAAATACAAATAAAAGAAGCCTTGCAAAGTTATTAAACTATTTAAAAAAGAGAATAAAATCAATAGGATAACTTTCTTGCAAAATAGTATTAAATTAACTTAAATGTTTTTAGATATAAACCTGTAACACTTGCACCCATTCATGATGTAAAGAGATTTGACCTTTTGTCCACCCTTTAGTTTTCTTTCCTCTCCTCCTCAGTCTTACAAATTTCTCTTTTCCTCTTTCCGTTTACTTTTTCTACCTTCCAGAGGGCAGAGTCAGTTCGCTTTAATCACAGATGTTCAATGTAGCGATTTACTGTTAATGGTAGAAGCAGGTAGGTGAGGAATAAGATGGCCCGGCAATCCCCCCATTGATCTGACTAATTATGGTCTGAATCACTGATCACCTCCCAGGGAGCGGATGGAACATGGAGGGCACAGCGGGGTCCAAACAAACCTCCTCCATCAGCTTGAGCCTGTAACAGTGAAACGTACAGTCACAGACTATATGACGATATTGATGTTGATACTGTGACATTGACCTATGGTTTTGTTTGGTTTTGTATTCACTGCAGACTGATGCAGAGGCAGCTGTATGGCTGACAGTTATAGGGTGGCCCAGATCCTCGTTTGTTTTCATGCATGAACTACAATACATCACACAGCAGCTCACTTTTTACTAGAAATATAGTTTTAAGTTCTACCTCTGTGACAAAAGGTTCAAACTATGGCAGCATCAACAACATGAATTATAAATGAAGATTGATTGTGTGAGCACTGTACAGCATCATTACGAACTGAATACTTAAAGCAGTATGTTACAAGCTTAGAGCATTATGTCCCAATATTGACCTGCTTACCCAATAATCCAAATTTTGTCCATGTAATGAGAAAGGGGTCATAGTCTTTTAGCGTGTTTAGCTCTTTTTTTTACAGCTGTCATCTTCACAGTTTTGGTCTGAGAAGCCCACTGTCAAAATGACCTGTAGTTGTTCAACAGCACAAATTCACCGGTCAGACTTCAGTATGGTTAAATGTTTTCGGGAAGTCAGCACAGACTCACTGTGTCCCTGGATCAAATCCACTGATTGCAGCGATAGCATTGGAATGAAGTCACAGGAGTGGGACTTTAACTATAAAAAGCCTCGCCACCACTTATTTACTCATGTTCCATTTAGCAACCACTGTCCAGAGAACACACATACTCGAGGCGGCCATGTATTCACAGAATACTTGGGATGTATTGTACGCACATATGCCTACACACAGAATACACATCGGACATTTCAGAGCAAAAGCACTTTGTCAGAATTGCAGAGGACACCTTTATTCTTCTTTATGCACTCGTGAGACTCTTGTGTTTGTGCCATTAGACACAATGTGTCCCCAGGCATCTTTACCCTGCACCATCCCTGTTTCCCATCCAAGGAAGGAAGAGAAGCCTGACATATGACTAGCTCATAAGAGCATGATATCATACTAGTTTTTGGATCTTATATCTAAACTCCTTATTTGAGACTCATTCCTCACTTATTATGCCTCTCTGGTTCACCCCTCTTCACACTCCCTCCTCACGTTCTATTTTGGCTTATAAACACATCTCCCTCATGTCACCGTGCTTCTTCTCCCCCTCCTTGTGTCACATGGCTGAAAACATGCAGTAGTAGAAAACTCAGCTGTGCTGGGGCACATGATGATATGAGGCACAGCCAGACAGAGCTCAGCAGCTTCATGTATAAATAATGTGTTAAAACCTTCGTCTTCAAATGTGTCATTTTGAGGACTGAATCTTATCACATAGGTTAAATGTTAAGATTCAGTAGAATGTATAGGTTTAGAAAGTTAAGACTAATATTAATTCAGGGTTAAAAAGTGAACATCAAAGGTATAAATCAATCTTTAGATGTAGAGAGCAGGTCAGCAATATATGTCATAAGATGTCTTAAACGCCTCATGTGACATACCTTAACATATATTGTTATTTTTCATTTCTACCATTTACAACTATTTAAAATCTAAAAAATCACAAAATGTATGACTCAGAACAAGTAGCTAATCACCTAATAAAATGTATATTCAGGTTTTTCTTGTATACATGTAGAGTTTGGTCTAGTTTAGGACCTATAGGTTCTCTATAGGTTTTTTTGTTTGGGATACTGCATTGTTTTGTCCTCTGACGTGTCTGACATATGGGATATCTATTGAAAGTCAAGCAGAGAGATCAGAGATGATTACATTTTCTCGTGTCCCCCCGCCTCCTCCTGCTCCACTCCCATCATCCAGGGAGGGCGGGGAGATTTCACAGGGAGCGCCGCCACTGCACGTGCCGCCTAATATTTAATTACTTGGAGTGTCGTAGCAGGCAACATGCACATAGGCATCAGCAACAACACAGCAATTCCATTTCACTGCAGTCCCCGGAGAATGAGCCCCGTGTGCATGTAAAAAGCATATTGTGTGTGTGCATGTGTGTAACCTATTTTTTCTGCATGCTGCTCCACATGCACTCAGTGTGGGAGTCTGTCTGTGTATCTGCTTGTGTACAGATGGAAGGAATGCCAGGTCGAAGTGAGTAGGAGGAGAGTGATTATAGGCTTTACTCTTTCTCTGTATGTGTGTGTGTGTGAGGCCTATATTTTTCATGACCTGTGTATCATAATTAGGTGGGTGTTTCAGCACAAGAAATGTGTATCTGCCTATAACACAAGATACTACACACAATAGTTCATCAGCTGATGTGACTTGTCTAGTGCCAGTGACACTAAACAATCAAGAGTCTGGATAATATTAATAAAACAGAAGCTGAACTAAACTGTGTGTATGTGCCTACAAACATTGACAGAACACACCAGAGAAATCAGCATGTGAGGGACCCACTGTGCGTCTGCTATCTCTTCCATTATTATATGTTTTTTGTCAAAAGACAATTTTATAGCCGCCAAATTTTTTAATTGTTCATCAACCATTAAGAGAAAAGCAGGCAACTTGGCCCAGTTTACCCATCCTGGAGAGACATACGCTCCAGCTTCCATTACTGTGAACAGTTGTGGTCTTGTAACATGCAGCGGTTGCATATATTGTTTTGAACACATGTAGTCTTTTTCCCCAGGTCTCACAGCTGCAGTGCTGGGGAGCATTAAAATCCTCTCATTATGTTTTATATACTTGAGACAGTCTGCCACACAAATATTCTGCACATGTCAGATCCTCACTCTTCCTTCCAGTATGTGTGCTTTGATGAAATGTTTAGGTGCCTGCAGTGTCACAGTCCCCTATAGGGCCTATCAGCTGTGCAGGGGAGGCGAGCTGTAGCGTTCCAAGCTGTTGCCCTGCGCTTCAGTCACTACATTAAACATGCTGTTTCACAGAATTGATTGAGGACACTGTTACAGACGACTGTGGTGATGTAAACTACTTGACTGGTAGCATGAAATGACAGTCAGCCATGAAGAGGCTGGGGCAGACTGTTTATGTGGAGAGAGGCTCAGGGTTAACTGCTGCACTTGTTTTGTTTTTTTTTCTCTACAGAGCAGCCAGAGCATTTGGTGAATATCTATCCAATAACAATCCAGAGAACCGCAACGGAGCAGGTGGGTGAAACATTAAAGTCATTTTTCTAGTACCCAACAATAAACATCCAACCATAGTGTTCTGTATCCAATGACTGGACATGTGACAGAAGGGTACTCAGCAGAGGAGGCTGGTGTTCACGTATCCTCAGCCTGACTCGTGACAAGAGATCCAGAATAAATGTGCATATACACCTCTCATGTTACAAAGGTATTTCTGTTATTTAGAGAGCCTCCATTCCGTCAACCCAGAGCCACTGCCCAACATTGTTAAAAAGTGCATATAGCTTGTTGCTGATTTCAGTTTCACCAACGCTGAAGGACCCCGCCTCAGAACCAGCAGATACCAGCATATAAGATATAATATAACAGCAAAACTCACAGTGAAATCAGTTCATTTTAGATTTTTGATTTGGGAATCAGCTGATTCTCTCACTGAGTTGAGGAAAGTTTATATTTGGTAAACGTGAATTTAAGAAAATGACCTGACGTGCTAACTGACAGTCAGCAAGTGACAAGAACCCTACCAAAAACATAAACCTGTTATTGAAATACAAAAAATTGTCTCTGAAACATATATGATATGTAGAAGGTGCTGGATAATTGCCTTGTTTTGTGAAATTAAAAGGTGAAATTTCTGTGGAGCAAACAGGTCCCATACTTGTTTATCCACGTGGAGCATGATAAAACACAAGCCTGCAGGATTCCAGCTGCTTACTTTGTAAAAAGGAGTATCTATCCTCTGTGACCCTGCAGGACGAAGCCTCTCATGTACTGTAGCAGCTCCTCCATTTCCAAATCTTTCATCATTCCTCTCTCTCT
>CAFUXE010000378.1:4616-18884 GCA_903364295.1 Serranus cabrilla | reverse complement strand
TGAAGTATTTCTGACTCTGATTTTGATTATGATTCCTGCTGTTTATATGAAATATGTCATGTATATTCAATGTCAAATATACTTTTTAGACTTGTTATTCTATGAACTTGCTGATGGATGTCAGCGATGAAGTGAAGTGACAGCCAGCTTCACGCTTCATAATGCTGCTGTTCTGTTCACATTTGGGTTTTTTATTAGTATGAAAGTTTCTGGAAGTGAAGCTTTATGTTGTGTTTTGTTAGTTTTGTTAGTTTCTGCTGTATTTTTTATTACATTTTAATGCTAAAGTTTGTTCAGACATCATATGAACCAGAATCCATTGTAACACAAATCCCTTTCTGCAGGGAGGTCCAGGACATCTGTACCTGCTGAAGAATAAAGTCGCCACCTTTGCAAAAGTGGAGAAGGAAGACGACATGATCCAGTAAGATTTGATTTTATAGCTATGAATAGGTGTTTGTTTAAAAAAAAAAAGAAGCCACTATTCATTTACAGAAAGTTTTTTCAGCAGATTATTCTGCCCTGATTTTCATAAATGAATAGTGACAGCAGGGCAGTGATGATTTCTCGTTTACATGTTGAGTTGACTCAACACATCCACACTGCACATACAGAGACTTCCTGAGAACCTTTAGCAGTTGAAAAGAAAGAATTGGATGGATGGCTGAAAATTGGGCTCTGATGCGAACATGTTAAATGAGAATGACTGCAGGTGAGTTTGAGTTTCACCTTTCTCTTCTCCCGTGTGTCCAGGTTCTGGCGGCGGCTCAGTAGGCTGATGAGTAAGCTGAACCCGAAGCCCAACCTCATCCACATCATGGGCTGCTACGTGCTGGGGAGCGCTAATGGAGAAAAGGTAATTGTCTCCGTAGTGAAGACAAGCCTCAAGAATAAGTCCGTGCTCCACGAGCTAGTGTAAAAGTTCACTTAAAGCATGCTTACTCATCATCTGAGATATGCACACACAGGCAGATAAATCATGTCGACTTGTGTTGGCCTTGTCTCGTCATATCTCTGAGTCTAATGAGGTGAACTCACAGCGCTTTTTGCATTCGATGGTAAAATAATGACAGAGGGAGCAGTTTTTGTGCATGCTAAAGCTAAAAATAATGTAGAAGGAAGTTATTGTTTTATGGATCAGAGAGACAAGAGCATGAATTATGACTTCAGCACCACCTTCTGCTGCCTGGCCGCATCCTGCTGTCAGGCTGCCACAAACACATGCAGCACTTTGGAATAACAGGACAATAGACTCCTTGACACCCACTCAATTAAGCTACACACACTCACCCTTGCTGTAATTACACACTCACACGTTATCTCACACACTCAAAGCTCCTCCAGTACCCCGCCACAACCCCTCCGCCCCCACAGAGACCGATACGCACTGTCTATATGCAGGCACATGCACATGAACATGCCCACACACTGAAATATTCATACTTTGCCATCTAGAAGTAGCCTACTGTACCACTGCTTCTTATGATTTTTTTTCTGATGATGAGTTGTTCTGCTCATGTAGAGCTTCTTCTGCTCACTTCACATAAAACATCTGAATTCTAAATGGTAATAGTGGTAGAACACCAGAGACAGGTGCAGGGTGAAGGCCATTTAATGCATATTGTATGATTGTGAAAAGAAGTGTGAATGTATGAAGAAAAAGAGAAAGAAAAAATTATTAGAGAATTCAATTTGTATTCATAATATTCTCATATATTAAACACTTAGGGGCTTTTCATTTTTACATTGTATTTACGGCATATTGTTGTGACCAAATATGACCTGGGCAAAAAAAAAGCAGCACATAGATGAGAAAACAAGTAGACTTCATACACTAAAACAGAAATCAAAGTCAGTGACAAACAGAGGAACAGCTGACCAATATGATTGGATCCACTGCTGACTGAATGTGCACTCTCAGGTGTTAGCTACATATGTTATGTTACATACTCACAGTATGAAATGTCTCTACTGTCACTGCGCTGCATTGTTATATGATGATATAATTAATGATATAATCTTGCCATGGATCGTGTCTCTCTACCAGGTGTGGTATAGATGGAGTACATAGAATAAATAGAAAATGCATCTATCACAAACAAGCACACACATGCTCAACTCACACAAACTAGCAGACACACACACACGTATCACAAAGCTGTACGGCATAGGTGCTTTACAGCCTGCATGTAGTATTTGAGGTAAGTCCACTGCGAATGAGTCATGAATCAGATGGTCATTTTGTGTGGGCACTTATTTGTGCGCAAAGTAAGAAAACATTTCCAGAGGGTATAAATGTGTCTTTGGCCATGTACCTAGTAAGTAGAAAAAAGACCTCTTCTCCACAGTACAAGTCACACAGGAGAAGAACAGCAAAGCGCTTATTCGCTGCATTTCCTCCTGCTGCTGCCTGTTTGTGCTCCTGCTAGCTCAGCTGGAGAGCCACTATTAATAGACTGTCGGCGTGAGCTACCTTCAGATGGTGCTCGCTACGCTCCACCCAACAGCTCTCCTTACAGCTCTATCAGCCAGCTTACACTGCAAATATATTTCTTTTTCTTTAAATAAGGAAGAAAATCTGCCACAGATTATAGTTGTCTGCAGTGTCAACAAAGCTGCCATCAGACACCGAGACAAGGAACCGTGAAGCAGCTGCTGCTCAGACTGCACCTCCTGTGTGTCAGTCTATCAATAAACTTTCCATATCTCAGAGTCATTGCAGAAACAGAATGGCTGTCCACTTTACCTTAATAAAGTAGATACATGGACGACGAAGAGTTACTAATCTACCCTGATGACGTTAAAAACTGAGCTTGTTAACCAATTTATTTTCCATAATTGACAGATTTTTTCGAATAATGATGGAAAATTCTAGTTAAAATAATTATTTCCTTTGTCCAACTGGTGGCATGTGCATATTAATTATTTATTTTATCGTCTTGATCTCTTGATTGTTTTCCGCCGGCTTCAGCTAACGCATCGGTCGGCTCTGTGCACTCGTAAATATTTGCTCCGAGCACCGGAGTGATGTGGGAATACACAGTTGTGATATTCAGAGCTCCACACTGTAACGTTACTGTGGGCTCTCTGTCTGAGCAGCTGGAGCAGCAGCGCTGATAAACAGCTGAAACTGCAGATAACTACCGTTAGCTAGTAGCATACAATAGCAAATTGTCATGGCAGCTAAGTACTTTTAAGAGCACAGTAATTGTGATGATGTTGATAGATGAGGTGAAAAAAAGGGATTGCTTTGGTGGATGATGGCGGATAAGCTTGTTTCATCTCTAACTGCAACTCCAACTAAAATCAAATGCCATTAAATATGTCTTGTAATTAAAAAAAGGAAAATAAATCATAATAAATTCTAACAGAATTTTTATGAACCTTTTATGAACATCAAACACAACCTCTTATCCAAAGAGCTGGCTGTGAGACCTTTACCTAAACAACTATTTTCTTTCTAGATGCTCCATGAAACAACAGCAGGTACTGATTAATCAGCAAACAACTGTTATCTCCATGGAGATAACTTACAGTTATTTATGTTCTCATTCCTACACATTATTACTCACTGTGGTTACCAACAGCACCAGGGTTAATGAGATCACATGATCTGCTCCAGTAATGGCAGCAGTAGTAGGAAGTAGTAACCCCAGCTGGTCCTGCTCTTTGACTGCCTGCTGCTGGAAAGCCTCAGGGAAATGTGGAGGTAAAGCATCAGAGGAGGTTGCATTCTCAGAACAGGTTGTGTGACCTTTCACCTTTGTATCTGTGCTATAGTTCTGCTCACTGTGATACTATCAACAGACCATGTTCCTTTGTCTATTTATGGAACATAGTTTTCCTCTGTATGTCCAAAATTCTGGTGTAAAACCAGCACAGATGAAAGCCTTGAGCCTTAAAGCTGTTGGTAGACATGTTTTGTTACCTCAGCCAGCTGTTTTACAGTTACATTTCACATTTACAGTCTTTGTGCTAAGCTAAGCTAAGCTAAGCTAACCAGCTGCTGGCTTTAGCTTCCAATTTTGCATTTAGGCATGAGAGTAGGATCAAACTGAACAGCCCACTCTTGGCAAGAAAGTGAATGAGTGTATTTTTCTAAATGTGATATTAGATAAAACCATTAGAACTCACCTCACATCTACTTGGAAATGTTCCAAATCTGAAAGGAAGCCTTAAAGTCTTATATCAGGGAATAACAATGTCATTTTTTGCAGTATAATACCAACTGGTTTACTATATTTTCGGTAAAATAGAAAAATATCTGATATGAAATTCAGATCCAATGCATCCTGAATGGCGTAAGATTTTTTTTTAAATGTTTACATTTGTGTTGCAAATGCATCCTCACCTGAAGCCATGGTGAGGTCCTTTCCCGCTTTCCCCTACGATTTTATGTCGATACTATGAGAAGTTTTATTTTTTCAAAAATATGGTATGGTATACAGCATTTAGAGGCAGGTACAGTGAGTGAAGCTGTGTGTCCTCCATGACCTCCTATGATCTACATGTGCAGAAAACATTTCTATAAGTGCCTTCCACTTATACTCCACCAGTGTGCTGTAAGTGCCACATTGGCCTTTTCACATGCACTCAGCTGCAGTGCTGCATGAACAGAACCAGAGTGCTGCAGGGCCTGTGTACACCGTGTACACTCATATCTGTGCACCATCACTGCTGTGTTTGTTTTCATTTCAGAAGTATTCCTTCACTGTAACTCTTCTCCCTGTCTCTCCCTGCAGCTGATTCAGACTCTGAAGAGGCTGATGAGACCCTCCTCTGTCCAATTCAAGTCCCCACTCGAGCTGTCTGCAGAGGGTGAGAGCTCTGCACTACATACATGCTAGCTTTAGACACACCATATACAAACATACATATTTGTATTAATTGTGCTTCACCTGTACATTCACTGAATGTTAATGGTGGACATTAATCCAACCTGATCTCACAAATGTACAATGATGACCGGCAACAATGTAAAGTATTTGAATCAGCAGAGTGTTCTAAAAATAGTACACACGTCATTATATATACACCTCAATTCACGGTTACAAAAAAGGCTGCTGTTTCTGTGAATTTATGCCACAAAACCCCTGACCTAGGTTTAGGGCAAAATACTTCCTGGTAAGGGGTTATAAAAGACAATAAAAATAAATAAGTATACCGGAAATGCCTGAAGTGAAGACAAGGAAATTACGTTAAAAAAACGTAACTTACATTAAAAGTTGTTTACTCTCCTCCCTCCTCCTCCCAACCCGAGTGCAACATCCGCCAAAATTAAAAATCAATCATTACTACTACATCACTGAGTGATGCTGTTTAAGTACAATAAAGTCTCAGGTCAGGTTTTTAAACCACACTATAATTTTGTCCTGATGATGGCGCTAGACAAAGCTCATTGTTGCAAACCATCCAGAGGGAGAATGAATGTGCACACATTTTCATAGCAATCTCTCAAAAATTTAAACATTTCAGTGCACACCACCCGCAAAGCAAAATAAATCATCACAGATGTACAAACAATAAGAGGGTTCACTTTCCCAAGAAACCAAAGTCCACATGAGGTTTGCTGTCAGCGATGTGACAATACCAGCCTCATTTAAATGGATGACCTCCTAAAATAAGCAACCATGGCCTTTATTTCAAAAATGCCAATGCAATGACTGATGAGGTCCACACAGAAAATCATCTACAGCTCAATAACACACATTGTGCTCCTGCCACACTAATGCTGCTGTCAGCACAATTGATGACATGTAAATTTCCATCAATAACCTGACACATTCTTCCAGTGTGTTAATATTGATCGAGTTTGATCCACATTATATCAGAACCTCAAGAGAAAACACATCTGTGTGTAACAACACTAAGTGTGTTGGTCCCTGACTGAGCATGTGCGTCACATGAAGTGTACTGCAGTAAAAGGAAGACACATAAATAACCGTATTGACTGGACTGGTTTGTGGAAAAACACTGCTGAGGTGGTTCAGGATAGGAAGTAAGGCAGAGTGTAATCCTGTGTGTGTGTGTTTTGTCTGCAGGAAAAGAGATGATAGAGACGTACTTTGACTTCCGTCTGTTCCGCCTGTGGAAAAGCCGTCAGCACTCGAAGCTTCTGGACTACGATGACCTGCTGTGACTTGACCCGTGCTCTGTCGGCTTGTCAGCCGGTGATCTCACTTCTGAGCCTACTGTACGGTGACTGGGCGTTTGGTTGAAGGGCCCCATGAAGCTCCTAGACGTGCTCTGCGGCAGAGCTGGAGCAGCGACAGGGGGGCCTGTTCATCCGGCCAGTGGTCTACTTTTTCTTCCTTATCCATTTTCCCTTTCTGCCTGTCTCTCAGAGTAAAGAGGAAGAGCGGGACAAGAAAAGAGACGAGAAGCAAGGGACTCATCATCCTAGCCTAAATGTGTCAGAAGTCTGGAGTTTAGAGAGGATGTTAGATAAAAGAGTGACGGCTGAGGAGAGGAAGCTCTGTAAGACGGAGGCTCATAAGAAAGGAAGACTTTTCTTTGTCAGGTGTGGAAATGATTCACGAGAGGATTCGAGCTTCTGTGTAAATAAACAAGTGCTTACTGGAGCCTTAGAGAATAGATTTCCAGCACCTCTCTCCATGCTTTGAATTAGTCTTATTCCAATGAAGACACAGCTTTTTTAAAACTCAAAGTTATGTATTAGTATTTCGTAAGGACTGTTGTATTAACTCAGGTTAAATCCCTTGTTTGATACTAAGAATTGTACTCACTATTGGCAACAAACTGTAGATCAGAATGAAGGCCTTCATCTTCCACACAGTCATCCTTAGTGGAACATTGACTGTCAGGGACGTCATATTTTAAAGTGTGTGAAGAGGGCAGGTTTTCTATATTTTCATAGTCGACTGTAGCCGAAACAGACAGATGTATCCACGCATGTGTCATCACATTACATGCTGTTGCTTCACAGCTGCTGATCCTTTTCAGTGTGTCTGTGTTGCATGTGTGTGATGAGATTTAGGTGAGACTATGACACCGGCCTCTTTAAACTGTGGCAGTGTCTTTATTACAATTTCTTAAATCTTAAATCACTCAAGGTAGCAATGGAGTGCTGGAGGTGTTTATTTCCCTTTGAGTTTTGTTGTTGTTGTTGTTGTTTCTCCTCACCACCAAATTGTTGTTTCACTTTTAATATCCTCTTAAAGGCAGTGATTGAGCATTTCAGTGTAGATCAAATCATCTTTTGCTATAGTTGAAATAACATTTATTTTGTGTTTACATTTTTTTAAAAAGCAACCTAGTACTGCACTTCTATTATGATGCAGAGGTTGGGATATCATTTTAATCCCTAACATTGGTCAAAGTCTACAAACGCTGGCTTAAAATAAAAATTTCCCATAATGCAGCTGGATAACATATTTTAATTACCCTGCTAAATGTCTTTTAAACTCTGAACCACATCATTTGTTGAACAGGCTTTTTGTAAAAAAAAATTTTAAAAAGTGAAACTGAAGTCTGACGCCCAAGCTGAGAAACCCTGATGACATCATCAGACGCAATGACATAATCAGAGTATTTAATGTGCGATAAAAAAAACCCTAACCCAAAGCCAGTGTCAGCCTGATTGAGTAACCATTTCACTGTACAGCTGAATAATATTCACAGTTAAGGTTAGTAACTAACTGCTGTTCCACTAGGTTACTTTAAACTAACAGGTTGCTCTTTAAATGCTCCTCTCCCATTTGGAACAGTATAATTGCTGGTATTGTTACTAATTTAGTCTATCGTCAGTTAGTGACATTTATATTGCTCCATCCCAAGCTTTTTCAAAGGTGACCATGTACTCTATTATATATCCTCCTGCAAAGATGCAGCTTTATCATTTGATAAAACTCATTGTGTGTGTGTTCTTGAATTTATAACTGGGTGCAAATCTGCTGACAAAATAAGAAGGAATGACGGGAATCATCGAAAGACTTTTTGCTCCTCATTTAATTTAGATTCAAGTTACGAAATGAATCTGTGGAGGAACTTTAGTAGTGCAATATGTGTCATATGCTTCCTAACTTTATGTCCGAGCTGAGCGGCTGACTGAGCCCTTTCACTGACTGTGTGTACATTCATGTCTGCTGTTGTTGTTGTTGCTTCCTGATCCATGAGACTGCTGGAGGGAGCAGGATGCTTTCATCCTATTGAGGACAGACCCTCTATAAGGAGAGCTGCACTCCAACATGGGACATTGAAGCATTTGAACTCCTTATTGCCAGTGAGAACATAAAGATGCGTTTTAATAATACTGACGTTAGTAACCGTATTAACAGCACTGTTTTATGATATAACTGCTTTTTACAGAAAGTGTGTCAAATGAATGAGGTGAAACTGCTTTTCTGACTGAAGCCTTTATGTCGAATGAAGGACATATGGAGGTAACGTAGATACTGTCCTGCAGTATCTTGCTCCTGTATTTCAGTCATTGTGTTGTTGTACATTCTGCTTCAGGTCTGTGCTTGTGTTGCATAAACCTATTTACACTGCGGTCAACTCATTGTAGCATGTGTTACTACATCTCTGTCAGATGAAGTGTGATAGTTTTGTATAAATACTGTAAGACCATGATAAGATTTGATTTGATGACATTTGTTAACACCAAAAGACACCAGCAGCAGCACAGGTTTTATAGTGCTCTCCTTCCTGTTTGTGCTATAAAACTAACATATAACTGCTGACAGAACCAGGCCTTTATTTAAAATTTCACAAGTTGTATGGTGTACAAGTATAATTCTCATATTTTAAAAAGAAGTCTCCCTGTCCTCATGTGTTGTGGATGTTAATGCAATCTTTATACTTTCTCCATGTGCACTTAAGTTCAGGATACTTCCACTGCTCTCATTTTCTCTTGCTGACTCTAATGCTTTGTTCATTGACTTATGATTTCCATTGGCTTCCACAATTACGGTTAAGCGACTGTAAATCAAAGCCAAAACTTCCCGCAGTGATGTTTCACTTTAAAAGCCTACCAGCAGCTTAATTGGCATAACCCCGATATGTTTGGTACGCTTTTAATTTGTAACATTTGTAACAGCTCTTTGTACAGATGGAATGAGTGCTGTGGAAATGTTCATGATGCTGAATTTATCATGTTTAGACTTTTCACCCCTCCTCAGGTTGAGCTGTTATTGTAGACTTTTTTAGAATACTGGCTTTTAGTACAATTACAATATGGCTAGTAGGTGCTGCCATTGTTATTGAGAATCATGCTTGTTCACTGAACGATACCAAACTCACAATGAATGTAATGTCCATTCATGTTAAAAGCATATGTTCCTTTTTGTGTAGGCCAGAGGTTTCCTCAGACATTAGTTTGTGTGCTCAGTTATCTCCGACCTTTGTAATAGTTGTGCATTCATAGTTTTGCTTCATACTGATGTGTATTTGTTTAAACATCATCTACTCTTCTGTAGCAATATACTCTGTATGAATATTTCTGTATGTATACTTTACTAAATCTGTAAAATGTACAAGATATTGAACATTGTTGAAGGTATGGTATTAGCTGCGATAGCTTTGGATTTACAGTACTGTGTGTGATGGAGCCTGACAGCAGTCTGCTGGGCTCTGTTTATTCTACTGGAGGGCAGCTGTGAGTTGAAGTGAAGGCCGAACCCCAGAGCCCAATTACATCTCTGCTCAAATGTTGTAACTGCATCTCAAGTCAATAGATTTAATCTTGCTGCAGTTGAGTTACACTGACACAAGATTTATGGATTCCTAATGATTTTCTGATCACAATGGAAGCAAAGACATTGCTGACAGCACTGGAGATCCATAATCTGCTGTAGAGCTTTCGGCCTGAGGCTGCACACTGAAACATAAAGCATCACCTAAAACATGTAGCAAGAGCTCAAGAGGTGTGAAATGTTTGGCAGTGATTCATAAGCTGTAGAATTAGCCGTGTTAAGCTCACTAACTGAGAGTATTATAGCAGACGACATGCTGCAGAAGCCTTACTGGTTGATTTATTTAAGGGATATAATTGTTAAATGTGGGCTTTTACAACATTTACTGTAGTTGATGTTTCTGCACGCTGTCTCCGGATGACAGAGGAAGATTTTAAACCTGGGGGCGGCTTCATTAGTTATGGAAAAATATCATTAACATCCAGGGCAGAAGCTGTCCACACACACACACACACACACATACCAGTTGAGAAGATAACTGCAGTATGAGCCGTAGAAAAAGCAGGAGACCAAACAGAATGTTTTGAATGTGGAACACAATAACAGACTTGGCAATCTTTTTTTGGGTGCTGGAAACAGCAGACAGACTGCAGCGATGAAGACATAACTCGCATCTCTCAGATGTCAAGAGACCCTTTAATGATGACTTGTATTCATATTAGCGGAAATCGATTAATCAAGAGTTGAGTGAGCGAGCAGCACACACAGTTTGACTTGTCGGGCTGGCTCACTGAAGCAGCCTTTTCCATTTCCTGAGAACATAATTACACAGATCAAGAACGCCTGTCCTCTCTTGTTATTTTCCAAATGAAACTGTGTCATCATTGAGAAAAGAAGACCACCCCCCCAGCTGAAATTATTAATAAGCATTGTTGTGCCCTCTTGCTGGTTTCTGTGAAGGTTGCCAGGGCTCAGTTGGGGAGCGTGATTGAGTTTGATGAGAGTGATGGATTGATTGCCTTGACACCAGTCAGGCTCTGATTGTATTTTGGGAAGAGTAGAAAATAATGTGTTTATGTAATGACTGTTTCACTTTGCATCAACTTGTAAGTCAACTGAGCTTTCATAGACTAACACACAGCAGAGACTGTTGGAGTGATAGATGTTAAAATAAGGTTTACCATCATGTATCTTGATTATCAAAGTCCTGTTTAATACGAAAGGTATAATAGCAAATAACATTACTGTGTATCTGATGATTTTGATACTAGAAAAAGTTAGGAGCTTTTTTCCTTAGAATAAACATAATAGATGGAACTTTAATCCAAACTTATTGTGTCTGAACTACTAGCAAAGAAATGTTGTCGCATTGCACAATGTTGGTAATAACCCATGAGGAAAATGATTGTTTTTAAAGCATTTTTCCATTAAAGCTTAGCTCTATAGAGCCTGTGTCATTGTGTTATTGACTGAGTGATGACATTCATACAGTAGAAACTGTACTACTGACACATGGGGCATCAATGTGCAAATAAATAGTCAGTTTTCAAGCTGGCTCAGTCTGGAACAGCCTGTAAGCTAAAATGAAAAACTACAGCCATCTTAGGCTGCATGTAGAAAATGCTAACACTTACTCACTCACTTAAAGATGCACTATGCAGGATTTCCATAAAACAATGTATAGACTCAGGTACTAACACCTTTCATGGCCAAAGTCTAAGGTTTGTTTGCCCTGTCAGCTATCACGTCATTTATTCTAAGCCCCTAACAGTGCTGCGGGTGTGTTTACATTACGGTCAATGGAAAGACCAGAAGTGTGTAATAGACTTCCAGGGCTGTGACAAAACGCCAGTATCATGAAAGATAATGAGAGATAATAGTTCACATTAATAAACTACTTTTAGGCTACAAAATGAACTCTTCAGATAACTGGAATTCTGATATGAAATAATAAATGTGAAATTGACACCATTTCTCTTCCCAGCACTGCACTCTCTATAAAAACTGTGTATGTGAAAGATAAGGGGAAATACTAATTCGAATTCTGATATTATATTATTCTGGGTTGGTTGAAACAGAATTGTCTCCTCTTAGAAGTTCAGTATTTTTGTTCATCATGTTTTAAAAACTTAGTTATGGTTATTTACCCCGTTGGTAGAGCAGCTTTTAGACATTTTTCTGTTGTTTGCTAACAGACAAAATTGACAAGTAGGCTCCTTCCTTCAATACAAAGTCAATGAAGAGCAATGGATTGTTTTCCCCTATGGTGGGGGTGAGGCTCAAATTGTATGCTAAAATGCATATATATATATACAGCCAATCTGTTATATCCACTGCTGCTATTACTTTCGGCACTATTGCAGCTGATATTGTTGTTGTTATATTCTCCATTAACATGACTGCTATTATACGTCACAGACATCGTTATAGTGTTTGTGCTATTATTGTTGTCATCTTTCATCTCCCTCTCTCAACACCCCCAATATTGTTACATGCTGTTGCCACTATGTGAGTAACAAATGTAATTATTAGCTCAACAGATGGAGGTAACATATGTTCAGGGGCTACAGAAGTGCATTGTTAGCTGTCAGCGAGGAAAATATCCAGATGAAGGAATTATTGGAACCATGGCTGACTGAGTTCACTTATTAAAGGTACAGTCCAAACACTGTATGAGCGACAACACAACAAAACACATACACTGACACACAAACACGTACGCGCACACATACGCACTCACATACTGACATACAGGGACGCATAAACCAGCATGTGATAAATATTTTAGGAGCACACCAGACCACAGCAGCACAGGAACAAAGTTAGTGCTCAGCACTCTGAAGACGAGCAGCAGAGAGAGAGAGAGGCTGAGGGGTGAGAGAGGACCGTCTGATGTGAGTGTGAACGAGAGAGGGGAGTTAGGGGGAGAAAGGGGTGAAAGAGAGCAGGAGAGGAAAGTTTTGGCCGTCTTTTATCTCTGTGTATTCACATTCCCCAAACACTCTCCTGACAAAATCACAGATACTGATAATCCCATTTAATTTTCATTTAAAAACAAATGTTATTCCAATTGTGTTGCCTCCCATTAAATGAGAGTATTTAGACAACTGCTTACCATCTTCTTGAGCTGTAACATTACATTAGTAATGCCACTGAACAAAGCCTGTATAAAACACCACAGCAACCTACATGCATTCAGTTTGTGATAGAGAAAATCTTTTTGTATTTGTTCTTACTGAACTGTGAAATGTTTGTAGTGTTCTCCGGACATCTACCCACACAGTGTCTGAAAGAAGCCTTCTATAAATACACTTGGCATACATTAATAGTTCACTTAATAATTAAACAGTATGACATTCACTTGCATTTGAAATGCAGTATAATTCCTTTAAACTTTGGGCTATGTTTTTGTGCTTGGTCCTTGGCTTTACACTGCATTATATATGTATATTGCAGCTAATAGAATACTGATTACAAATTTCTAAATCAAAGCTCCGATAGAAAATAACACCGAGGAGGGTTTCATCAGATGTACTGGTGTCTACTTCCTTACTGTTCTGACCCGTGATAACACATCCTTGCCCATTCATATCAGTCACTTTTTATAAAGAAATGTTTTATCCTTCCATACAGTACTTCTGTGAAGTGTCGTCAGATTTGTCAGTGAGTACAGAAAATGTGTTAGTCTATTGGTATTTATCAAGCTGTAGAATGTGCAGTTGTCATGAAATAAACTGTAGGACACATTCATTCTCAGGATGTACCTTGCGTAATCTTTTTAAGCCAGATGTATTCTAAAAAACATGTCATCCAAAAAAAACAACAGCAACAACAAATAAATACATAATTAGATCATTGATTTAGTCATTTATTTTTTACATTTTTACTTTTCACATACAGAAAGTACAAATGATGTTCATGGAAATCAGTTACAGTCACAGTTTCATTTTCAAAACAAGGGTCCTTTTTGCTCTGCCAAAGAATTTACAGATTCTCTTCCACCGGTTCTTCTCACAGGTGGGCCTTCGTCAGGTGACCTGTCAGTGGAAGTTGTCCCCTCAGCTGGACCCGCTGTACTGTGGCTAACTGCCAGTTTGTCCTCAGCTGTCACAAGGACCGTTATAGGAAGTCTTTCCTCCCACAAGCAATCAAACTGTATAACACTTCATCTCTGTCTGACAGATGACAGTGGACTCTCATACAACTGTACTTACTGATTATAATATATATTCTGATACCAAAAACATAGTGACTTACTTTGAGCTGGAGTCCATGTTATCCTTCAGATGGGACAGTGACAAAGGGTGTGTTGGAGCTCCTTCTCAGGAGTGATCCTCTCCTTATGGAGGCATTTCAGGAGGCTCACAAATGCTCTTTGGTCCTCCAGCTCAAAGGATTCCTATATCTCTGTGTCAAGCTGAATTTAAAACAATAATGTATAAAGAGTATTTTGTTTATCTGCTTCCTTTGCAACCTGGGACTCCAGGTTTTGTGGAGAAAGCTACACACCTGGCTGTGACCAAGCTGCTTCCTAGTGCAACATGGTTTTGAGAAGAGAAGTGATGTAATGAGGCAGATTTTTCAGGAGACCTTTTCAGATCATAAAGTCCTCTTG
>CAFUXE010000377.1:306084-319545 GCA_903364295.1 Serranus cabrilla | reverse complement strand
AAATTGGGACATTTTAAGCATTTTTAGGCATTTTAAGGAATTTTAAAGTTTGACCACTTTGCCAAAAACACGTCATGAATGGTGTTTTTCCGTCCTTTTTCAAAAAGTTTCACCCTGACACGCATCAACAGACTCTAATATATTAGATATATTATGCTCTAATACAGTGATTCTCAACCCTTTTCAGTGGGTCGTGGGCCTTTGCCTTGGCAGAAAAATCCTGTGGCTTAATTTCCTTGTTTTCAAATGCTGAATGAACATGGCGGAAATTGGAGTCTTTTTGAAATGACCTCTTGATAGTTGGACTTTTTTATTTCACGTTTGTGCAGCTTTTGAGTCTGTGGAAAAAGGCTGAAGTTACTGAATTTTAATGCATGTTGTATTACCTTGTTTCCCTAAGATGCACTTTTTGTGTTTTAATTAAGATGCAGCTAGTTGAGTGTTAAAGGGAATATTTCCCTTTACCATTAAACGGAGATATTGTAAACTATCTCAAACTGCTCCATCTTTTCATTATATTCATTTGAGATGTTGAAATTTTCCTCGATTTGGGAAACTTGTCGTTACGGGGTGATGGTGGATCCCAGAAACAGACCAGTTGAGAAGCTCTGGTCTAAGACCAAGCACTACAGGTCATCTACATAGGGCCCTGGCTAATTGTTTAACAGGACTAGTTAACCTGACCAACAAGAGTAAAACTGGTTGAGTGCCACTTAAATATAATATGAAGGATGATGCTTGAATCATGTTTTCACATATGAGCACAGGAAATGGAATAATGGATCTTTATGGATGTTTTAATACCGTTAGAAATACATTTTACATGAAGGATACGATTAGAGGAGGAATAATGAGCTACAGGAGTGTACATTGTAATAGTGAAGTGACACCTTGGAATAAACAGTTGCCTTAAAAAATGAAGAAGTAGCATTTGTGTGATTTCTGCTCATTGAAGCTCGCTGTTCCAGGTATAATGAACAATAGTTACATTGCCTGGACCATTATAATTCCATCAGATCCCCACTGAAATCAATGAACAGCCGAATATAAAGTGCAAAGGTGTTACAATGTGCTATAATAAAATGTAGTTTGTCAGCTTTTCACTACAATTGGAGTAGTTCAGGTAAGCTAATATACATGTGGGGGCATAAATGAGTATATGTGAGCAGTATATTACAGTCTATACAAGTTTCCAGCAATTGATGGCTGTGCTCTGATTGTTGTGACTTTATTTGTAAAGCAGGAAAGTTTTGAAACTGTGAAGCAGCTCCACAGCAGCACAAAGTAACTTCAGACACTACCAGTCATGTCATCTCAGCCCCAGATCTGATAAAACTCATGCCTTAATCTTTGTCTCAGAGGAAGGGGATGACACTCAATAGATGTACAGTACATACATTATGTCAACTATTGACAACAGCACTCTCTCAGCAACCAAAAAAGTTTACAAGAGTAAGCACTTTACTGTATGTATCAGTGGATATTCTGATGCAGCCACTGAAAATGTGAAATCATCATCACCAAAAACATATGATTTGAGTAACATACAACTGTCATAAGTGTTTTTAACTAAAATGTCATTACATAACAATTGAAATAAATTATCAGGGATATATCACAGAATCCCGAAGCATGGTACACAATTATTCAGCCTCATCCAGTAAGAAAGTTTTCTTAAATGAATAGTAGAAGTAAAAAAAAAAAAAAATCTATCCTCATATCATGTACAAAAAGAACTACAGTACGTATGTGATCTAAATTAGGTATTGATTGTAAACTGCTACCGCTAAAACAAACCAAATGCACCAGCAATGACACATGCAGTCTTAGTCATTTTGTCTGTCCTATTCATTTATATTTGTGTGTGTGCATCAGAAGGAAGTTTAAACAGATCTCTGCCTGGAATGCATGAAAATCATGCAGGCTGATTGTGAAAATGCAGCTTCCAGCATTTACTCATTCTTGATGGTCATATTATATTCTCTGTAGTGGGAAATATTCAATACAAAAATCTCTTTTTGCAACATCTCAGATGCTACTGCTGCATGTTTTGTTTGGATTCATTTTCTGAGGACATTTTCAGCATGTTTAATAGCCCAATTTCCATTATGTGAGTCATCTATATTCAGGCCAGAGCTCTGAAACCAGACACTTCTGCAAGAGGCCACAGTGGGCAGGTTTACATTGCAGCCAAAGGCACCATTATTACGACTACTTAATCAATAAGGCTTACTGAAAATTTTGTATTTAGAAATAACCTAATTAAAAAACCCAATTCAAAGTAATCAATTCAGCTTATGAGTATTTACAAACAATAAGCTGTAGTATAAGACCTAATGAGAAGCTTTGGCTCACTGGCTCTGGTTTAGATGCAGGGATGATGGCTGTCATACCTAAATACAATACATGTTTCAGCAGAAATGTAAAACACCATGGATTAATATTAGAAAAAAATAAATTTTTCCTATGGAGGCTTACATGAAAAGAAATATGGATGCCATCGTTACAACAGCATGAGGCTGAAAATGGGATCTGTGGGCAGTTTAGGAGAGGACACAGCCAGTGTCCTTCTGAGGCTTCAGATCTGGCTCCTTCACTGGTTTCACCTCCTCCTCCTTGGGTTTTGCCTAAAGTTAAAGCAACAACAACACCAATGTGAAACAACACCGCCTAATAAGGTTTTCCTCACAATAAGGGGTTTCTGGACATAGTGTGTTGTAGTAAACTTGGTACCTTGTCATTTTTGGCTCCCTTGGTCAGGTCAAAGGTGGCATAGACTTCAGCAGTGCACTGCTCACTGAGAGACGGCAGCTCGAAGGCGATTGGCTCAGCCAGGCCGTAACTCGCCTTCAGCTCCAGCTGGGGGGCCTCCGCTGGGACCTTATGGAAGTATCTGAGAAAATATGCACGGTTACACACGATAGTTGTAAGAGGGGACTTCTCAGTTAAAGGTTGGTTTCAGTTTTGATAATGTCGACCCCTGCCACTAGTAGCAACATCACAGATTTGGTTGGCATCTACCTATGAATGGATAACTGCTCTACCAACCATTCTCTATGTATGTATGTGCACTTAAAAACTGTGCACAACAGGGTTCTTATTTTTTTTTAAACTGAAGCGAAAAACAAAAACCGTAAAAGAATATCGTCATTAACGAAAAAAAAGAATATTCTAAAAAACATGTGGAAATCAAATAATAATGACAATTAACTTCAATTTAGTTTCTTTTTAAGCTAAAATATATAATTAGAGAAGAAAGACAGCATTCATTTCCATCATGACATTGAACCACAGACATTGAACAGCCCTGATATTCCAGGAGATGGCGCAATTTGCTTCTCAGTAAATGAACACAGCAGTGGAGTCTTGTAGAATTAAATAACAGAACATAATTTCAAATGCCATTTAACCAAAGTCAGGTCAAGGTCAGCTAAGGTCTAATGTTAGCCAGCTGGGGTCGAGATGAAATTGCAAGTGATAAGTTTTCTTTTTAAGCCTGGTTGTGAAAAAATTGATTTCCAAATCAAAAGATTTAAACATTATGGCCATTCATAACAGTTCTCCAAACACATATTTGTTCACATTTGAAGGATTATCAGGCCCTAACAAAAACAAAAACTGCAAAAGTCAAAATTTGAAAACTTAAAAGTGAAACTAAACTATCAAACCCACTCAACTACATAAAATGTCATTTAAAAAAAATTACATCAAAGACAAGGTGACTTAAAATGAAAAACAATTACAAGGATAGAGGTGCCTGCCCTGACTCACTCACATGAAGCCATTTTCTCTCTGGCACTTCTCCAGTGTGTTTTTAATGAGGCCGCCCAGTTTGAGGAAGAACAGCTGCTCCGATGGCTTGGCTGTGGTGCCGGGGCCTTTGGTCTGACGATACTCTTTACACAGCGCCTCGGCACGGGAGTAACCTAAACAGAGACGTCTTCATGTTAATACAAAAGAAATCCAGGAGGTAAAGCAAAGGAAGCGATTAAACACTTCATTTCATATAAGATGTGCTCAAAATACTGCAGGAAACACCTGTATAATGACCTACAGGCTTTAACTACATGTTACCCAACATGGGTGACCATATATTTTCTAAGTTCTTTTATCTCAGACACTCTGATGAAGGCGGAAGTACACGCCGAAATATGTCAGATAAATAACAACCTAGAACTACTGTCTGAGATAAAAGAATTCATGTGAAGTATAGAGAGAAATCAAACTTAATGATTCATGTATTGATAATACATGCACACACACTTACTGTGTATCAACCTCATCTCATTGACCTTAGCTTTTAGTGACACAATGAGTGTATTACAAAGGATCCCAACAAAGGATATTGTTGAAAACAAGCATGTGAAACTTCATGTGGCCTCGCAAAATCCTATAGCTCTCCTCTAAACACTTACAGTTACTTTATCCTGCATACAAAAATTGAGTTCCACAGATACAGACCCCTTCACTTTTTCACATTTTGTTATGTTGCAGCCTTGTACCAAAATCGTTGAAATGATTCTTCCCCTTATCAATCTACTCTCAATACATCATCATGACAAAGCTTAAAAGCTGACATTGGGTGAGAGGCGGGGTACATCCTGGAGAGGACTGACACATAGAAACAAACAACCATTCACGCTCTCATTCACTCCTACGGGCAATTTAAAGTCACCAATTCAACCTAAGCTGCATGTTTTTGGACTGTGGGAGGAAGCCGGAGTACCCGGAGACAATCTACGCACACACGGGGAGAACATGTAAACTCCACACAGAAGAGCCGCTGGCTGGAGTCAAACCGGCGACCCTCTTGCTTTGAGGCAAGAGTGCTAACCACTAAGCACACTAACCATCATATAGCCCAGAATTTTACATTTTTTGAAAAGAAAAAAATGAAAAATCATACATTGCAAATGCATACATTCAAAACAGTATGTGCTTTGAAAACAATTGCAACAATTGAAGAAACAATCACCAAACCCATAACCCAAAACCATACATACACTTTTCTGCTTCCTGGAGAGACCTGATGGCCTCACCACACTTGTCACTCGCCAGCAGCGTCTGTCCATGGTAGCAATATGCCTGCAAACACAATATACGAGTATAATCACAAACTACAGAGTAGGTAGGAAGAGTAGGTTTCATCTGAGGCACAAATGCTCAGTAAGGCTACTTTATGTACTGTGGACGGCATGAACTTACATAAGCCATGTAAAAGTGCTGCTTCAGCTGAAGGTACTTCCTCCATTTGCTACTGCACTCTGGCTCCAAGGTGTTTAATGTGTGATCTGCAGACACAATTGAGTGGTTATTGAATGGTTATAGCTTTAGCACTCTATGGTGACTGATAACTGATGTGCTGTTACAATCAACTGTCACATGGGGTCTTGGAGTCGAGCTGGAGGGTCTTTTATTAAACCCAAAATTCTTCAAACCAAATGTCCCGTCTGCCACTTTTAACCAAATGCGGGAGTTTCTGATTAAACTTAATGAATTGGCTGAATAGTGTGGAATAAAGGGCCAGGAATAGAAAGAAGCAATTATAGCATTCCAAATACATCATGCCACCGCTCCTATATTTAAAGGTGCCAAATCAGAGTTGTTAATTTCCTTGGTGTTATGTAAAAATAATGAAATAGCCATATTCTTTTTCTGCTGTGTGTGAGAACTAATATTTAAAACTAGTGCATCGTTTTGTGGTTTAAATACTGAATGTTTGTGTCAGGATGCATAATCGGTGAGTTGTTTAGTTTTTCTTGTGCACTGACACATACAATGTGTGTCGTTGTGTTAAAAAAAATGTATGCAAATCAAATGGAAAACTAAGTTATTTGAATCTGAATCCAATACTGTTTTAGCTGTGCTTAATGCTGCTGTAGTGCCCCTTCTTAGGTTAATTGGACAAACACACACCTACACAAGTTTTCCTAATATTTAATGTCAATGTAAAGAGCTTACTTGATACACTTATATAAATTATTTGTGTTTCAACAACTTGTGCTTCACTATTGACCACAGCTTGCTTGTTGTACATTGGTTTGTGAGAGAGTGAAAAGAGCCTACTGGGTCAAGCTCTGATTATTAGATAGTCGCCCTTCTCATCATGTGTTTCCACAAAAAGCCGTAACGAGCTCTGTTGTCATTTCGCCATATGACGTCATACTGATTCCACAACTGCGTAACATTGGTGTCCATTCATACTGCAATCGGGCATTGCGGAACGAAGTGTAAAGAGACAGTAGGGCAGTGTAACAGTGCAGCGGCAGTATGTGTACAATTAGCAACGGCAGCAGCGAGTGCATTCAAAACAATGATGGCAGAAATGCTGCATGTCGTGCTGTTTCACGCTATAGAGATTCGACACACTCAAGCAAAGTTGTTCTGCATTTTGCTGAACATGATTTGACGGCGTATTTCTGATGATATGGTCCACTTATCACATATTTCCCATCTTGCCCGCTCTGCCTGTTCACATTGATCTTTCCTCAAACAGTCTCGCCCCTGTAACTGTTACTACCTGGATGTACAGAGCGGGGGATCACTTGGTCCCCCCATTACCCCTCTGGCAGGTTCACAGGATTGAAGGCGAAACATCACAGAGATGTAAATATCACGGCTTGAACACACACCTTACACCTAACTACAGTTTGTGAGCACTCTAATACTTTCACAAAATACTGACCAGCTTTTTGATAGAAGTTTGCTGTCTCGAATGCCAACGCTGCAATGAGTGTGGCGTTGTGCTTCAGTTCAATCGCCCTGGCAATGGTTACTGTAAAAAGGAAAAAGAGACGGTAAAGACCTAAATATGGATAAAAACTAGAACTGTTTGGAAAGGATTAGGAAGTGCCTAATCGGATGTTCAGTACATATTTCAGCCCAATAAAATAAAAATAATAAGGCAACTTGTAAGGCTTAGAATACACATACAATACTGGACCAAACTTCAAGGTTCAAACCCTGTATGTGAACAGCTGAGCCTTTTGAGGAAGCCCCTTTTCATACCCAAACATGATACTATCACCTGTTACCATCTAACCTGTTTTCCTGTGGAATATTCCAACAGGTGTTTTTGAGCATTACACAATGTTCCCATTCATTTGTTGCCCCCATCCTAAACTTTGTTAAATGTACTCTTGCCATCAAGAACTCAGAATAAGCAAATATCTATAAACATCCATTAGGCTGATGATGTAAAACATAAAATATATTCTCTTCGTACAGTTTTCAATTGAAAAAAGCGTTATTATCATATAATGGATCCATTTACATGGGTTGCAAAGCATGGAGTGACTTTACCTTCTTGTGCCTCTGCTTGGCACTGGATAATATATGCATCAATCGCTCTTGGCTCCAGGTCCCGGCCCTTTTCAGCTGGAGTGATGAGACGAGGGATGTGGACCTCCTGTTACAAACATGGCAGAGAATTTTGTCTTAAGAGCAGCATTTAAGTTATTAATTTATTGTTAATCTATGTATTGCTTTACTTTGACACACTCTAATCATCTGACGGAGGCTTGTGTGCTGCAGTGGAGGTAAAGGAGTACGAAATGCCGCTGCTTCAGGGTATTTGTAAAACTTCTTACATTTAAGACCAGGGCTTTAAAAAGTCTGACACTGATCGTAGCTCTAGCTCACCTTGAGGGTTTTGAATATACCAGCAGCAACTTTTAGGCTCCGGTGAACATCTTTCGCTTCAGCCTCTGTTATGCTATTGAACAAGAAAACATGACAGAAACAAATATTTAGTATAGTAACAAAGCAATGTTCAAATCTAGGAGTAATCAATTAACGACTGATTGGACATAAATGAATACAACAATACAGACAGAAGAGTGCATACTTTTCCTTTCCTGCTAGTCTTGAGGCAAACTTGGTGTACCAGAGGGCTACATTGAAGGCCATAGAAACCAATTCAAAGACTGCATCCTGCTGGGCACTGGGAGAGGAGCATGGAGAGATGGTGGATAAATAAAAACAAGGACCTACAAGACACAGCTCACTGTGGCTTTCATTCTAGAAGGTAACAAAATCATGCAACCCCTGCAATCAATCAAAGTAACAGTACTACCATACTACCAGAAACACTAGATCAAACGCATCCAAGGAGACAAGAAGTATTCTGTGTTTGTTTTTACCTTGGTGAGTTTCCTTGTAAAGTGTCAGTCCACTTAAAGTTCTGGATGAACCTCATCTTGTTCTCCTGTGTAGTTCCATCCAAGGATAAGATAAATCCTATTGTATCATAAACCAATATTTAAAAAAAGGGAAGCAGTTGGTTAGGTGCAAAGCAAAATAAAATTTAAAAATGAAGGCTAAGTTAGAAGGCAAATACAAAGAAACAGAATTTACAACAATTAACAATACAATATAAATTTGCAATGCTTTTTTAAAAGTCCTCTGGAACCTTCCCAGCTGCCTTTCAGAGGCTGTAGAGGGCTCAGTCTTAAGGCTTGAAGACGGGTGTGATATGAAACAAGATGACCTAAGGAATCCATTGGTACCAACCATGTCATGATATCTTGTTGGGAAGGAGAGTTAATGACACTCCAAATTCAGGCTACATTTTAGCAAACAAAAAGTCCAAACAGAATCCATTTTACCTGACCTGTTTGACCTGTTATGACCTCTAGGATATTCACTGCCCCAAGAAACTTTAAAACCATAAACTACAGACCAGGAGAATTCAGGAATGTATAGTTTTCCAAGGTAAATTGACAAAAAGTTGGATTCTAAGCAGTTTCCAGAACAGACATGCTCACCATCCAATGGTCAAAAAAAAAATGCAATTCTGATAGAAATTTCCCAAATTATTGAAAACCGAAACCATTTACCATAAAATCTGTGTAACAAATAATACAACCATAAAAAAAATCCTGGAACAAATTATGATTATGATACATATTTGAAGATGGGAAAGGCCTCAATATACTCATAATCACAATATTTAAAACCCTTAAAATGCCAAAGTTATAAGGGATTGTTACAGATTTATGAACAACTCACATACTGCTGAGCTATATACACCATTTCTATGTGGCATCTACTGTTACCCTGCTGGCTTTATACACATTTCTTTTAAATTCTGCCTGTCCCATTCGGCATCTTGGAAAACATTGGGATTTCTAACAAAATTGAAATAAAGTTTTGTTCTTTTGGACAATGTTTGTCTGTACAGCAAGAGTTTGTATGGATGGATTAATTTGAACACCTTACAAATCAAAGAGAAGAATAGATAAGATCAAACATTTTGCAGAGTGTAAACACACCTTGGAGGAGGGAGAAGTATGCATCTGTGGCATTTTTCATGATCTCAGGGTTGCAGGTGACATCAGTGAACATCTCAAGCAGTCTCGCCCTGGTTGTCCTCAGGTCACTGAATGTGTCAAACAAATAGCAATCAATTGATGCTCTAAAAATATGCAGATTCAATACAAACAATATTCAGGGCGATGGTAACCAATAGGACATTTCCATCCTGAAAGGCAAAGAAGTGCCTGTGATCAAATTAAGGGGACAGAGCCATGCCATAGGACATTACATCATCATTAGGGGTAGTGAGGAGACAAGGTATTTCAGTCCGTGATCTTGGTCACAGCTATAGTCCAATTTGATAACACTGTTCTCAATGCATTTAATAGAGATAAGACATACTTGCATATCTTATTGGCAGATGGGCTCCCTGCCACTCCATAAAAATTGAAGGACACGGGCGCTGTTGCCTTCAGTGGGTTTCGGTGAAACCAATGTGCCATCCTGTGGATGAGGACACACCTTAAAAGGGTTGAAAATACACGATGACAAGCAGTCAATGAATTAGCTTTATTTAAGGTATCAATACATTCTAGATACAGTAGAAGTGGTGGCCTATTAATCCGGTAATATAATGTAATGAGGTGTTTATTGAGTAGGCAGCATCAGCTAGCTTATATGTCATCTTTGCTAACGTCATTTTAGCGATACAGTCGCTATAAAGCTAGCGCCGTGAGGCATTCTATCTTTCCAAAGTTACCTAGCTGACATTTTTGAACAAAGTCTCTGACATTACTTTGGTTCGTCATATATGTTGTTTTGAATAATTATTTGTTTTTCTGTTGTAGACAAAAGTCCATTACGTAACCTACGCAGAGCAACAGCTAACGGCTAACACTGGCTACAGCTGGAAACGTAAACATGATTAATTGAATTGATGTGACAACTGACCTATTATGTGGATGAATAAATTGGTTGACTTCTTTTAAATAAAGTATATGTTTTAATGTTTACCTGTCGTTGCGCTTCTGTAGGTTTGAGCTTTTAATAGTCCTTAAGGAAAGTCTGACACCAACAACAGCTTACTTCCGGAAATAAACACCGAGTAGAAGCTGACCAATGAAAGCACACGATTCAGTCATATGACGTGTGTCCGGGAAAAAACCTCAGATCTACGATCAGCTTCTCTTTTGTTCAGGGTTCAGTAGCTCAAAAAGGCCAACATGCTATGATATGACTACTATCAACAGGGTGATTTTCTGAGGCGGGTGTCTTTAGGGTCACACCGTTCCTTTTCCTTTTATAAAATGTCTCAGATATGTATATTTCTGATCATTTCATCTGATAGTAGACAAGTTGAATTTTTCAGAAAATACATTCCTCCACACCAGTCGTGTAATCCCAGTCATTCTAAGGAATTTATTTCTCACTGAAAGTCAGTTTGTTTAACCCCGTCATGGAGAACTTGGACACTGAGTGAAAAGAAAAACTTCATTTAGAACCTTAATAATTAAGTGCCCCTTGTTTAATATCACTTATTCTAAGTCTCTTTTTTTTAAATAAATTTTACTGCCAAAGCAGGCCATTCAAAGTTTTTGGGATATCCTGTAAAAAATGAGCCTGCACACAGCTCAACAACCATCATACCTCATATTTCTTCTAATCATCAAAATATTAAAAAAGGCCTATCAAAAAACAGGTTTGACCTCAATGTAGTCTTCTATCATCATTCAGCCCTGTCACAACAATTAAACCCTGTTACCTTTTACATTTAATGTTGGCAGGGTTGAATTGTTTTTGCCAAAAGTAACCATAACTCTTTATTTAGCTGAGAAAATAGTTAAATCAAATGTAACATGTCACAACACTAGTGTCTCTTTTTTCTCAGCAGTTGTTATGTACTGTAATTATATTAAATGAAATGTAAGAAGCCTGACAATACCAATCTAACAATTAAAAAAAAAAAATCTTGGTAAGAAAAGACACTTTACATTGTTTGCAGCTTGTTCTGCAAACGACTTGTGTGAAGTCATGTCATAATGCTGATGTCCCAGGAAGGGAAACAGTGCAGTGGGATGGGGTTTAAAAAAACAGGAGGACATGTGTCATTACTGCGATTGCAAAGATAATTCTTTTTTCAGCAAACATGTATTAAGTTTAAGGAGGCAAACATGATTATTAAAGCAGCAAAATATTGGTCTTAATTGCAATTTTTGTTTTGTATTTAGTCAAAATGTAATGATGGTCAGTGAGGACAGGGTTGTTGTCAACTATTAGGGCCATTTCAAAAATCTAATTAAAAAACATTTTGTTTTGCATAATAATGCAAAACACCTTGTTCAATTAGTTGATGGTTTCAAAATGTATGTGGTGGTTTCCTTTTATTTAAGCAACTGGGTATCTTGGTGTGCATTTGTCCAGTCCATTACTCAGGATGTTTTGTGGAAACAGCTTGTTTTGTATTATGTAAACTATTCTTTGAGATATTTTAGTTTATCTTTCTTGTGTTCATATGCAACTGTTGATTAGCAGATTTAGCATTTTTTTATTTTCAGTAGGTTGCTACTGGAATTAATTGAATGTGTATCCATTGAACACCATCTTTCTGGCAGTAGTGGAATATAACCAAGTACATTTAGTCAGTACAGTAGTTAAATAGGCTACAGTTTAAAGGTATATTAATTTTTGTTATTTTGAACTTCTATTCCACAAGACAGCATCACAGAAAAGATTTAGTTTTGACTTTATTTTGAGGTTTTAAATATTAGATTTAATTACTACAAAATGTAAATCATAATGCATTGTTTAAGATAAAAATACCCTACAGTATGAAGTCACTAAAATGAGTGCCACCTTTACCTGCAACAGTAAAGTGATTAACACATTAATGTTGATATTAATAATATAAATTATAATACAATATATAATTTCAATACTTTTAGTATAGTTTTGAGTTTGAATGTAGAATGCTATTATTTGTAGTTTGACACTGTAGTATTGCTAACTTTACTGAACATTTGAATCAGTCTTCCACCACTGAAATTAGCAAAACCATTAACATCTACAGCAGTAAAATGCAAAATACACAAACATTCAGCGAAAAAAATCATATGTAATAGTAAAATTCTGACATTTTTCATTGAAATTGCTTTTTTTTGTGTGTTAATTTCAAGGAATCCTCCAAATAATTTAGTTTCATTTAAGTACATTTTTTTAAAGGGTCTTGTAAAATAAAATGCTTTTAATCCATGATAAGACAAACAATAAAAAGTTCTGCCTTTTATTATTTTCCCCATTTGGCAAACATTAGGTGAACAACAAACAGTGATTTCAAGTGATTATCAAAAAGAAACAAACAAAAAAAAGTTGGTCTCATTCCCAACCAACTAAGGAATCATCAAACAACCCACATACATACACACATCAGAGAAAGACATTTTAAATTTACAAGTACATCTTTGTGTATTGGGCCATCTTTGCTACGCTCCTTAAGAATCCATTGTGCTTTTCAACATAAAATAGACTATTTAGTTAATTATCACATTCATTTCATATTTTCTTTTTACCAGGTGTCTCTGCACCAATGTCAATCAAACCACTTATCTGGAGCCACTGTCTCCTGTTGCATACAAAATGCTAAAGGGATGCCATTGTTTGACCTAATTCCACAATAAAGATTTTTGTGAAATTAAAATTCACATTACATTTTCCCTCAGCATCTTATGAAGACAGACACAATCAAAAATATACATCAGGTGAACCCAGCACTGAGAAGTGCATGGGAGTACTTTGTCAACAACAAAGTTATTAATGAACCTTTAAAGTTTTCTTTAAAACAAGTTAAGGCACAAAGAAACAATCAACAGGCACTTTTGGTCAGCTTTAAGGCAATGATAGCATCATGTGAATTTTCTCAGTTTCACACTGTAAGGAGGCAACTTCAGCTGTAGTGGAACCATTTTTTTGAGACTATCGGATGAATATCAGAAAAAGAACAGCAACACCGTTTCATAAAATCCCAATGCAATTCATAATGTTCTCATTTGGAGGTTATATCCAAAAAGAAATGCTAACACAGAAGGTGCAAATGTAGAAAGACAGAATCACAGGATGATCCTGATGTTTGCAGAACAAACGTTTTGGAACGAGAATCCAAAAGGTCACTTTTTACCCATCAAAACGCAAATACAGTCACAACCAGAAAAA
>CAFUXE010000377.1:293852-306050 GCA_903364295.1 Serranus cabrilla | reverse complement strand
ATCAATAAAGCCAGCTCGTGTTGCAACCAGAGGTCAATCCAGTGAGGAGGAGGCTGATTAAGTAAGTGGTGTCAGGTGACCTCACCGCTAAAGAAAAGACCCCTGGTCTATTATGTGCATGAAATTACTTTGATGCTAAATTCAACAGTCAGCAAGGCATTTGTTGTATCAACTATGTCTTTCCTATTATATTTAAGATTGTCATACACATCTTGATCAAACCTAGTGTGTACAGTAATTTACAATAGCCTCTTTGTTGTCGTACTTAAAATCGTACCTTTAAAAGTAAAAAGCATTGTAGGAGTGACATTCACCACACACTAACACACTGAACTTCTTGTGAAAAAACAACCTTTTGTTCCCAGTAATGGAAGCATATTCACAAATTAAACAGCAAAGAGTGTGTATACGCACACTGATATATTTCACTCTGGTTTCCCATCACTCTGCAATAAATCTACGCTCATGTTTTGGCTTGTGAGACAACCCAGAGATGAACAAACCTGGTGATATGAAATGAATGAACAGAATGACAGAGCTTGCATTTTTCACAAAATAAACACAGAGAAAATCTTTGGCAACTGTGCAGCTTTGGTGATTAAAAATAAAAAAAACTTAAAAACAAGCTGAAGTCTGGCTGTGTACATGCAGCATTTATGGACTTGATTGGTCCGATTTCTTGGAAGACCTTGCTGGAAGAGAACGTTAGCACATTCCGAGTGAAAATAGGGCTGGGCAATATATTGATATTATATTCATGTAATGAGATATTGCAGTCATGTCACTTTCTGAACTCATCAGTTATTCTATTATCTTCCCTTACCCACTGCACATATAATAAGATGGAAACAGACATTTTTTATAAAATAAACCTCTGTGTCTGTGTGCCAGCAGTTAATTAGGAAAAATTCAGTATGAGGTTGTGCAAATAAACTTTATAATAAATGATAGGCCAGTATTAAATCAATCTTTGTCCAATTTAACATCACTTCTGTTATAAACCAAGCCAATTCCCAGTCTATTATATCTGAATACAGATACAGAGACAGATACATTTGTTGGTTGAAAGAATAAAGTTACAGATAATGACCTCTCTGTACACCTCTAACATTCACAGACTAGTGATTAGTATCAAGGTATCAAAAATATTGTGATTTTATTTTCTCCATATTGCCCAGCCCTAAGTGAAAAGGCAACCCACTGCAGCATCTGAAACCCTGAAGTAATGTATGAATGGCACATCTGCAGAATACCAATGAGCATTTTGTCCGTATTACTTCGAGAAAAGTAACAGTTCAAAGACGTTTGGCGTAGTTATTGCATAGAATATGGTCTCGAATATCTCCCCATCCTCCGTTCTTCACGTGTGCCTTGTGCTCCACTGCTTCTGCAGCAGTGAGGACAAGGGATGGAGGAAAGAGGCCGTCCTTGGCCGTTCTAAGGCTTTCATCAACCTTCTTTGCGGCCCATTCTGGCCTGCAGTTCTCCTTCTGGTGAAGACCACAGTCTCCTGTGTGGAGAACCCTGGAGCCCTGTGCCACCAGCACTTTGATGGCCTTTGATATGCAGGTTCCTGAGAGGTGCTGCAGAGTCCAGTCCCAGTTGTAGTCATCATAGGTGCAGTATTCTGCATTGCAGCCCATCAGTTTGTAGTACATCTCCTTGGAGATGGCCATCCCTATGTTGTGTTTAGTGGACATCCAACCAGTGGTCAACACTTTATTGGACAGTCTGGTAAAATCAGTCAGGCTGTTGTGGTTACCCAAAGCCATCATGTCACAATCTGGGCAGCTGCTCTTCCTGAACTCAATCATTGATTTATAAAAATGGAAAAAGTCTGGTAAGATGTAGTTGTCCTCCTCCAGAAAGATTACAAAGCCGCTGTAGCCCTGCATCGCCTGCACTCGCTCCCACACAAAGTGCAGCTTCCACCACCAGTGGTGTTTGGTCTGAGTGATGAAGGCCTCCCTGTAGTGTCCATAGGAGTCAGGGTGTTCTGCATTGAGGCATCCTGTTTTGATAGCATTTTCCTTGGATATGTCTCGTGGGCAATCCCGTGGATCCTTTCCAGGAAACTCATTGGGATACAGCTGAGTGCTGAAGGGGAAATAAATTTGCAGAACTTTGCAGAAAGTTATCCCTTGCACAATGGCATTCATTTCCTCTGAAAAGTAATCATGGCTAAAGATAAGGAGGAAGCTGTGAACCTCAGCAGCTTTCTCCAGTGACTTTATGAGCAGTCTGAGGTATTCAGGCCTGTTGTGGACCTGCACAACCAGCACCAGTTGAGGCTCCCCTGGAAACTTATCCGCATTGTGAACACACTGCTTGTAATTGGCATTGTAAACAGACTGAGATAATCCTTGAAGCGAGCCAAAGTTAAACTTCGCCGTGTCGCCAGAATGCGTGCCCTGGTTTCCCTGAACGACCGTATTAGGTCCAGTTGTGTCATTATCGTTAACTAATAATACACGTGTTAAAAACAGGAGAGTCGCAACTACCAAGGAAACACCCAACAGCGCGAGCAGATTCCTTTTGAGCAGCCGAAACCTCATTTTTTTAAGAAAAGAATACAGGCTTTGGAATACAACAGCAATGTCTTTCAGTCACCTTATCGCGAGCGCCTTCATTGTAAAGTTGTCTGCAAGCCGGGCTCCTCGAGCGGTGAAACTCCAACTCTTACTATACAGTCCAACAGCGCGTGACAAACCAAATGTCAAACGTTTCTTGATGGCTGCGTTTCCTCTCGCAGAACTGTCTTTCCACTTGAAATCCGTGCCATTTGCCAGACAGCCACTTCAGCCGCTTGTTTTTGCCACCTGTAAAAAAAAAAGTAGAACAAAGCGAACCGAGTGAGTGCCTGTTATTAACACATTATGTGTTAATTTGGCGTTAAAAAGCGAGATTTGTGCCGCGGTTAGCTTGACTTACCCAAACTAGGTGTAATGTGTCAACACGCTCATACCAGGAAGAGGATGGTGTGACCATGATACATCTCTGGTAAAAACTTATTGACTGCTGACGTGTACAACCCAGCCAACGGGGGAGACACTGAGCTGCTGCTCAACGAATCATTGTCCTAGTCCTACCTATGGTTGTGTAACATGAGAAGGAAATGTAATGCAGGCACTTTGAATAGTAGGGAAATCTCTTACAGAAAGTGACTTCACTGCAATAACAATGAAACAATGTTGTACATTGTCACAGTATGGGACACTGGGCTGAAGTCCATTTGAGACGCTTTTTAGTAGATTAAGAAAAAACACTTAAAATTCTGAAGATTACCATACATGCTTCTTTAAGGGCTTGTAACTGATATTAGCTACATAAAAAAAAAAGAAAGAAAATATGTTGCCAAATACATAAAAAACTCACTCTGCTGGCATGTTTGGGTAAAATGGGACAGCTATGAAGGTACAATGAGATAGTCACTGATTACAGAATGATTGTAGGCCTATTTCATGTTTTTTTTAATTTTTCTTTTTAAATGATGAAATACATCTGTCACCTCAGTGATTCATTAATTCAGTAAATGTATGATAGATATGCTCTGAAGGTGCAAAAAAATGCATTTCCTATGAACATAAGGTTAGTTAATACAACAGATAGGAAATTCTTGTAACCAGCAGCATAAATAATACACATAATCAAATGTAAAATGTAAAATACATAAAAACAGACAATGTGATATAAAATAAAACAGTGCAAACCTCCATGTCAGAATGTAATTCATTATAAAATGTATATGTGATGCAATGCAACATCAGTGTCTACAGTCATGCCAGCATGCATCATGCAACTGTGGACTTGAGTCATTTTAACTCAGACTTGAGTTGACTTTTCTCACTAGTTTGATTACTTTTCTTGACAAAGTAAATGACTTGAGACTTGACTTGGACTTTGGCGTTGAAGACTTGGGACATGACTTGAGACATCATGATTTGAATAGCTTGTCTGTGTTCATTTCATTTTTTCAGTTTAAATATTAAATATTAGCATTGGTAATGTCAAAATTCCAAGTGTAATGATGATGTTAGCTAACTTTAGCTAGATCAAATCTGTTCTCCCACAACTCTGTAGCAAGCTACTGTCATCTGATGTAACGTTACTTTTCTGCAAACTGCTTATATGCTGAAATCCAGTCTCTAAGTTAAGTTACATTTGATGGTAGATCACATTTGAACATTTTGACTTTGATGTTTTGGGATTTGACTTTCCATAACAAAGGGCTTGACAGAACTTAACTTGCATTGACCTGCCCAAGACAAAATGACTTGGGACTTGCTTGTGACTAAATGACTTGAGTCACATGTCTAATGTAGTTTAACTAAATGCGTGAAATGCACAGATCCTTGAGTAATTGTAACAATGACTGTGTTAAGTGACACAAAGACTAAAATGTCTATCATATGACGTGGTTGCACACAATAGCATAGTAACTTTAGATTTTTTCACCTGGTATTCTAGAAACATGATGGTTTCCCTTCAAAACAGCGTACCACTTTAACTTTATTTTTTGGCCGGTTAGTCATTGTGAAGATGTTCATAAGTCAAACATTTTGGTGTCATATCCTTTGGTGTTTTAGCTGCAGTACTGTTTATCAAACAGAGAAAATCCACATGACACAGGTTGTACCATGTTAGTTCAGGAACCAGAGCTTTTTAAAAAAAAAAATCTTTGCTCTGTCAATCCTAGTTATCTCTGACCAATCAAAAAGATCAGAAGGGTATTTGTAGAAATAATACAGTAACATGATTGGTGATTGGCTGCCAATATTTAAAGAGCCCCAGATGTAAAAATCTGATTTGTCCTAGTTAATGTGATGTTCTAAGTTACTTACTACTTACCTTTACCCCAAACCTGCCATTAAGACCAACTATCCTGGCATTAAAATTGCATTTTGACCCTTGGCTGAACTGATGTTATACAATAATATTTAAAATGAAATATAGAATGAATTTAGAACAAAATGCATAAAAGGGTAATTGCTTTTGATAGGAAGCATCCTAGACATTGTTAACTTCAGCAGACATCCTCCACCCCGGTCCTGTTCAGGTTTAACTGGTTAAATTGGAATCGTTTCGCTGAATTCTTACTCAAATACGTAACAAAGGGGAGTGGGGTGTTGTATAATACCTGAAACTACAAGACTAAAGAACTTGATATCCTGATAGGAGGGGACTTTACAACAGGAGATGGAACTGGAGATGCAGAGACTGGTGTCAGATACTGGGACAGTATCATTGTTAAATAGGACGCAGGAGAATACCTGTGCTATTTGTTCAGACATGTAAAATATGCAGATAGGCCATAAATGACTTATACATTGATGCCAGTTTGTTTTCTATTTCTTAATAAATAGAGACTATTATATGATAAATACATTTTTTTTAAAAAGTATAGGTGCATATGTGATGAACATAATGTAACACTTCTTAATCTAAGGGCACCTGTGAAGGATCATTATTGTGTTATCTTCAGTGGAAGGTCGTCCGGGAGGCCACTTTATTATGTGTTCTCCATATAGGAACAGCCTAGAGGGCACTCTTGCTTTTTAAAAACGGGCCCTTCAAGAAGTCTCTCATCTCTGTGTTAATCACATCAGTCAACATTTGTTATATAAAATAGTCAAACGGTTGGACAGACCTTCTCATTCAACGGTTTTTATTTATTTTGTATTATTTTCTACATTGTAAATTAAAACTGAAGACATCAAAACTATGAAAGAACACATATGGAATTATGAAGTAAACAAATGTTTAACAAAGCAGAATATTTTTTATATTTTAGATTCTTCCTTTTGTTTTGATGACTCATGCTCCATGAGCTGATCACCTGGAATGTTTTTTTAGTTATCAGGTGCTCATTGTCAAAAGTTAGTTTGTGAAACTTCTTGCCTTCTTACTGTGTTTGAGACCAACAAAGCAAAACGTGGCAACATTAAAGAATCTAAAAAATAAAACATATTCTGCTTTGTTTAACATGTTTTTGTTTACTACATAATTCCATATGTGTTCCATCAAAGTTCTGATTTTTTAAAAATATATTAATCTACATTGTAGAGCATATAATAAAATAAAGAAAAAACATAGAATGAGAAGGTGTGTCCAAACTTTTGACAGACACTGTATATGTATAAAATATTGCATAAAATGACGGAACATCTTATGCCACCACATGTCATAATTTATATTTTCTCAGATTCTTCCTTTCTTTATTCCTATTTTTGTCATTGTGGCTCTTAGTACCTGTAACTTTGCATGTCTGTATGTTTAAGTGTTTTTGTGGTTAACTGTTTTTCCAGCATTCACACACTAGACGACATGAACCCTGTGTTAATGTTTGATATCATTTCCTCCATCACATGACTGGCTGTGAATTCTTTTTCCTTTTTGCTAGAATGCAACAGACATTTTTTCTTTATTGTCCCCTGCAGGCAGTCATGCTCCACTTGGTTAATAAAGGGCCAACACTGTAAGCCTGTTGTTGCTGAGGCTGCTGGGCCACTTCCTCCAGATAACACAAACATACTGGGTGTGTGACCCAGTGAGATAAACTGTCACACTTCCGTCAAATAATTCCACATTTAATCATGTGGCTGTAATCGCAGTGCAGAGAGCATCTCAACTGCCAGGAAGTATTGTAGGCAAAAACAGGGACATGTGTCTTTATTTTCCAAGATTTTATCAAAGGGCTTCTAAACACAGTGCTGCCACATTCACTGACACGGTGTGCCAACATACACAGGCTGAAGATGGAAATTTAAATTGTTGGAAATCAAGAGGTCATGTATTACAAAACTTCCCATTTGTAAATGTGTCTGCCTCCCTGTGGCTGGTCAGAAACCATAAACCATATTCTTTACCACAAAACCTGAAGTAAAATAAATTATTAACCATGGCGATTATAAGTGTAGTCTGAGTTATGATTTTATACTTTTATGGGATTAAACTGTTGATGCTAAAACACTAATACGCTTGCTTTTTCCTTTGATTGTCACAGCGACAGCAGTCTGTCCCAGACTGCACCACAAGAAAGGACGGCTTACAAATTCCTGTTCCCTAATAATTTCCTGGAAAGGAACTGACATATAAATATACATTTTAATTTGGAATGTTTTAAATAAAGATTTTTGTTATTTTTATATTATTCATAAGGGAAATAGACACAATGTTCAATTGTTACACTTCCTGTTCTCCTGTGGAGACTGTAAGCTGCAACATGCCCAGTCATCTCCTTCTGTCTCTCCTAATTTCCTGCCTGCCCTTCTAAAATATACTTTCAGGTGAAGGAAACAATTACCCCTAAAAATAATATCACTTAATTCGTGTGAATTAATCACGTTTCTCTTGAACCCAGGGGACTGGGTGTGTTTGACACATCCACGGCCCCGCCCCACACCTGAAATAGACCTTTGCACTCTTTGTATTAAGTCTTATAGTGCTGGATGGGTATACATTGATGTTAATAAAATATATATATATATATATTCAATCCCTTTCACAAATATTATTGAAAGCATTTTTCCAGGTATCCTATGAATAGTATAATTTTAGTCCCATCTCATACAAAGGCTACTGACAGGAAGAGTGGGACAAACTTCTTCTGATCCACTGTATCATTAAACGAGAAGTAACATGTTACATCTGAGCTTCCTAAAAATGTGAGCTGGTAAATACAATTCATTATCAGCCTACAGAGCGATAATCCTTTATTTAAACTTTCACTAAGGGATTTGGCACATGGAACCACACAGGAACACTGCAGACAAACTTTGTGATATTCACTGACAACCTCATCTATAGAAGTCTGAGAGTCTAAAGATTCATTGAAGGTTTGTAAATCTATAAATCCATGGGATAGAATATGACTTCACATGAGGAAGTGCATCTGTTGACGCTATTTCAGTGTTTCCCAGGGTTTGTCATACCCTGGCAGCCCAGTCCCATAGTAACTGGGGTTTCTCATGTCCTGTAGCAGGCCCCTTGTGTAGCATCAACAGCCCTCTGAATCTCAGCCAGGAAACATTTCCACACTTCTCTGCCTTGCACTAGCTCTCTTCATAGTATAACTAAACATTTAAACTCTTATTCATTGCATAGAGTGTCAACTGCTTTGTAGAATATGACTTTTAGGGCCTTCTGCACACATTCCAGTGCATTGAATTACAGTTTTAGAGATGAGACTTGCTTCCTGTTTTTGAAGGAAGAATCTTTCAGTCCTCATCTGTGGCCCACATGACTGGAGCAGTGTTGAGACAGTGCTACGGTTGAAGGAGCCTTAAACACATGGACAGAGCCAATCAGTGGACACAAAACTGTCTTTACAGGGCCTCCTTCCAAGCCATGCAGGAGTATGTACACTACTTTTTTTTCTGCAAGCCCTGCCCTTAAAGTCATAAAAATACAAAAACAGTCTGGGGTAACAACAGGGTAATTTTTTTTTTTTTTTTTAACTTCTTTTGTTGGATTGCAAAAGACCAGGGCCAAAACCATCACTCAGCATGTTTTGTTAATTTTTGTGTTCTTTTTTTAGTTTCCGTGTTTCTGTTTTTAATGAATGTTTCTTCTTGAGCTCAGGAAGGGAGTTAAAGTCACGCACCTTCATTGTCTGCAGACGTTTGATGAAAGGCAAAGGGTGCAAATCATGCCAGCCTTTGGCATAAACTAAAAGCAGTTTAATAGACCGTGTTGATGATATCACGCCAAAGATGGAACTAAAACCAACTTCTTGTGGGCCTTTACTTCTTTGAGCCTCTTTTAAAGTCTGTGCTCATTTATGACAGATTAGAAGCTGCTGTCTGCATGGAGTGAATCACAAAATAGCATAGCTGCTTAAAGCATCTGCAAGGAACAAGTCCTCCCACACAGACATAGGTCCTTTGTTTCTATCCTCTAATACCACGCACAGGAGCAGTTCCTAAATAACTGTCCCTACCTGTGGCCAATCAACACATCCTCATACCTGAATGCAGCAGTCCTGGTTTTAAACATGGGGTTAAAGCATAGACTGTAAAAAATTAAAGCTATGACATTCAGCTTTCCTCATTATTAATAGCAACTCTTTGGCTCATGATAATGCTCTAACATTGTTCTCATGTAAATGTTACAGATATTTCATGAAATGGAGATCATTTGAGAATAATTTTAGATTTTTCATACATTTACTTCTAGGATGGGAAGTGACAGGCTGAATCTCACAGGTGTTTCCTGCAGGTTGCAACATTATAACCACACTCTGTGAACACGTGCATTTTCTGGCTGTTTGCAGCATTTGCTAGATGGCAATCTATAAAACTTAATGGGAGAAAAGATGAGTCTTTTTGTGTCATGATTGTTTGATAGTAGTGTCATGATCCATTTTCTCACTGTCGAGAAAACTCCTGCAAAACTCTTTGTTTTCGGATTAAACTACATTAGGAATAATTTAATCTTGTATTTGTTATGTTTCTTGAATGCAACTAGATTTATTGTCATGTTATAAACTAACTAACTGGTCTATTTAAGGCAAGGCAGATAGACACCAGTAACTGATTACCGGTAAATCAGCATGAGTCACCCACTCTAAACATGTCATTCACTCAGTGTGTTTTTTATTGTAGCCACTAGATGGCAGCAGTCAGCTGCAGAGTGCTTGGTCAGTCTTCTAGTTGTGACCATGGTGACAGTGATGCCCTGTATGAGGAAACTCTATATTGCTGCAATTCTGAATTAACAGGGTTTCTTTATACTGTTATTTCCAATTAATAATGTGGTATGGCACGTATTAACTGTATTTTGGAAAATGAAAATCATATTTTGTTGACAAATGTGGACACTTTAAAGCCTTCAGTATGGAAGCAAAGCCGTGTCACTGAAACAGAACTGAAGGCTCCTGTGTGTCTTGCACTTCCCACACAACAGCTTTTTCCAATCTGACATTTGGATCAGAGTTTTATCCAGCAGGCTCTCAACATAATAATACTCTTTGTGAGTTGTAATTGGCTGCATAACAATGTTTTTTTATTTCCACAAACCACAGCGTTAGGCAAGGAGCAGACACTGCCTAATGCCCAAAAACGTATTTATTTGAAAAGTAAACATGCAGAGGCACAAACGACAGCAATGAATATACTGTGCACTATGACAATATTTTTCATCAACACGAAGCGGAACCCTCCATCTGCATACTGCATGTTAGAAAAGTACACTTTGTCCTCATCCTCTAAACAAAAAGAATGTGGAACTAATCAATAGATGGCATCAGCTCCCTTCCTTTTGGCTGAAGCAAGGAAGCGAGGCATTTGTCATGCCTTAGATTTACACGCCATTTGAAAAAAAAAAAAACATCCATATGGGATACAAAACGGTTTAATTTGTTAACCCCCGTGTGTTCTGCCTGCTGTTATAGAGGGTTGTGGGTGGGGAGCAGTGGGTTTTTAGGGGGGTCAGCTATGGATGTCAAGCTGCTCTATTCAAACATCTGTCATAAAATGTATTTACTAAAATGCTTAATGTGAATAAGGGTTGAGAACATCATGATATAAGTATATGAAGGTCATTTCAGTGCTCAATTGTGTCTCATAAGCACTAATACCAACTGATTTGGTGCTTAAACATTTTTTATTTGAATTTCACAAACATTTTGGACATTTCTGCAAGAACTGCATTTTTATGGCAATTGAATGATAAGCATGTCTGTTCTGTACACTGTTGAAAAACCACCTTATAGTCAATATAGATAGGAAAGTAATTACACCCTCTGAATGCCCTCTGTCTATAGTTTGTGGTTGTAAAGTTTCATGAGGCTGTGATCATCCTCCAAGTCACAACAGGTCATTTGATACAGCAAGATCATGTTCCCCAAAATGCTTTAACTAGAATTAAATGGCTAATATAGAAACTAACATCACACATGAATGCAAGAAATATTCAATAGGTGAAAATACTATTTGTACAACATGAGAAAAACAGCGTATTTTCCACCCAAACTACGCAGAGTTTAGTCAGAGGTGGTTTATTTTTGGTGGCAGTGTGGCACCACCTGCTGTTGGATTGGCTATGAATTAGTTCTTGGGACTTACTACGGGCTTAAATGGTCAGAGATCCTTAAGACCAGAGAATGTTAGCATGTCTGGTTGGGAAGTCACAGAGCCCAGTTTAAAGTCAAATATCCTCATTGTGTTTGGGTTTTTTTCTCTCCCGATCCTGACCTCCTCCCAAATCCAGTACCTGTGTTTTCTCGTTATGGTGCAGCTGTACAGCACTGCACACTGCATACAAATTAGTAAAGTAACTTAAAGCAGAACACAACTACAAAAAAAAAACTATAAGTAGACACAGTATGACTACAAAAGATGCAAAAAGTCTGCAAAGAGATGCAAGACAACTAAAAAGAAATGCTAAACAACCAGAAAGTGATACAAAAATTACCAAGACACCGAGCGACTACAAAGACACAGAAAACTACTCCAAAGACTCACAAAATGACTTCGATTAGATGCAAAAATAGTACAAAGAGTCTCCAAGTAACTACAAAAGGTGAAAAAAAGATGCAAAACAACAGCAAAAAAATGCAAAAACAACTACAAAGTGAAGCAAAATTACCAGAAAGAGATGAAAAATGACAACAAAGACACGCAAAAGAGCATGGAAGAGATGAAGATCAAGTAAGAGACAAAACATGATCACGAGAGATACAAAAATTACAAGAACAGACAAAACAAGTACAAAGAGGCTCTAAATAACTACTAAAAGCTGCAGAATGACTATAAATAGTAACCAAATGACAATTAGTGAATTCAAAATGACTACAAGGAAATGCAAACCAACAAAGAGAAGCTAAATAACCAATAACTACTGAAAGTGATGCAAAAAAAACTACAAAGAGAGATAAAACAACTACAAAGAGACACAAACTGACAGAAAATGAGGCAGAAAATGACGATAAATAGAGGCCAAATGTCTACAGACCATGCTGGTGTCTGTGGTCAGTGGCCTGTTACTTGTCTGTCCAAGGGGTTTAATGTCTCATAACCTGAAAGACAGAACAAAGAACTGGCAAAGTCAGAGCAGAAGAGTCTGAGATATCCTGACTTTTTAGACTCTAGTACGGGTTAATCTTTGAAAACACTGGATTCCACATTTCCAATAATGAAAAATCATTGAGTCTTTATTCTCGCCTTGTCTTTGAAGCCATCTTCATACTGTTAAAGTCCC
>CAFUXE010000377.1:243477-287676 GCA_903364295.1 Serranus cabrilla | reverse complement strand
GACATCACAGACAATAAATAAACATGTTTGAATGCATGAAACTGAATAAATGTGATTTCAAAAAACTGAAATTCAAGCAAGAGGCAATTCAAAGCAAAATGCATTAACATGCACTACATCCATAGAAAATAGCAAAAACATGCCTTAAAAGACCCCCAACTTCAAACCACTTTTTATAAAAAAAAAAAAAAATTTAAAGGAGCAGTGTGTAGGATTAATTGGCATCTAGTGGTGAAGTTGTAGATTGTAACTGACTAAATAGGTTGAACCTCGAATTCAGGAGGAACAACAACAACAACTCTTCCACAACTGGGTCGCGCATGGTTGCAAACGAATTACATGGTTGCAACCAAAAGCCAAAAGGCCAAACTTGAATCTTTGAAATCAGCAAAAAAAATCTGTGACGTCACATTGACTACATCTACTATCTTAATAAAGACTAATAAAGAAATGAATTCTCACCTGGTGACCTGCAGCACCTTGTGGCCAAAATTTGTATTACAACTACAAAACCTTAAAAGCAATTATGGAAAAATGTGACTTAGAAAAAAGGTTGTGGCCAAACTAATTTTTTCACCTGGAAAAAGCCTCTTCCCATTTCCAAATCATAAGCACAAAACAGAAAACTATTTAGATCAGATTTAGAAAAGGAGGGACAGACTTTTATTTTCCCACTTGCCTCTCAAGTGTATATTGTTCAAGTATATAATGTAGATAACTATACTTCATGCTGTACTCAAAGCCCCAAACACAAGCCCCATCACATACATTTCAAAGCGTGTTGACCAGTATCACTTTCTCATTTGGTCCTTGTAAAAATTCAAGAACACACATATTTGTGTCTGTGTGATCTCCACACAGACACGTGATGTTAGCAGTGAGCTCTGAGCTGAACCAGCTGCCTTTAACCCCAGCATGGCTGAGCTTCCCTGTTTTGGATTTGAGCATGATGAGGTCATCTGTTTTATCATCAGGCCATCACGCAAGGGATGTTTTCATAATTGTAAAATGGGATTGGGATTGGTCACATTCTGCTGTTAATTTTTATTCCCCCGGTTGCTATGTCAACTCCTGATGTATCGAGAGAACTGAATCCAGACTTTGTTCATTGGGTGAAGTAATTCTGTTATACTTCAAAAACAACTGTTGACAATTACGACAACCACAAACATTTGGTAAATGTGGGCAGTTACTTTTAAAGTCACAGTCCACCTAAGAGCTTTTTTATTTTAGTGAAAGCGACCTTTTGGAACACAATGAGCTGCAAATTATCAGCAGAAGGAAACTGAGCTGAAGCAGCTAAGAAAGTTACAATTTAAGTTTTGATACTTGATACTACTAACACATTAGTACTAGTTTTTTTATTACTTGAGGGCAGTGCAAAGGCAGTTTAAAAAAAACACACTACCAGCTTTTAAAGCTGATATAGTAAATTATGTTGCGAAAACATACACAAAGTTTTTGAAATATTTACTTTTCTAGTAGTTGAGATGTGCATTGTTGTACATGAACATGCTAGAACATTGCATTCATTGGACAAGCTTGTGTATTTGGTGAACATTGAACTGAAGACCATTTTTCCAAGGATGGTGAAGTCATGACCTCTGCCTCCGGTTTAGGCATGAGGAGAGAGATTGGTTGAGGTCTGGGTGAGAATATTAGAGGTATGGCGGGTCAAACATATCGATGGGGAATCAGTCTTCAACACAACACTAGTGTGGCTAACGCAACTCGCAGCTCAGACAACCTTGTAATCGGTACAGATCCCATTCTGGCATGTTCTAAATTGTGTGCTCTCATATATACTGCATATAATTACTGCACCTATTTTTTCCACTTTCTGCTTAATATGACACATAGTTAAACTCCATCTGTGTTTTTTTCTGTGTTTTTTAAATGGAAATGTAAGCAAGTAAGCTTTGAATGCTATTTTTGGAAATCACAGCACAAAATATACTGCTGTGGGTGCCATTTCGGCTTGAATAGCAAAATTCCTGTTTTTGTCAATGGAGTCTGGGGGCTTTGAAAAAATACGATACGATACAACTTTATTGTCAGTTTGCACTGAAATTCATTTTGCATCCCTGGGAATCATAGATAACAGCTTCAATTTTATGCTGTAACTGGACCACAAGAGGTGAGGTTATTCTAAATATACATTTAAACTGATATTGAATTTTTGAGTTGGTCCTTTTTTACGTGTCTGAAATACGTTTTGCTGCAGCCCCTGTCCACAGCAGTACATTGTTCTTATAAAGGCACCAGGCTACTTTGACAAAAACAGTAATTTCACCTCTTTAAAAACTGGTTATATGGTAATGAAAGTTCTATTGTGCTCTTCAGCGGCTAAAAACTGAACTCCATTCACCAGCTAGCTGTTAACCTTGTCTGTTGGTATTTCCAGCAAATGTTTCATTATCTGCATTATTAGATTGTAAATACAGATATATTGATTAGTGCATCTTTAAATGAGTAACTGGTTATGTCACAGGCTTACTCTGTAGTAAAACAACAGCTGCATTGTCTTATAGGTATAAACAAAAAGCATTGCATGCTCTGCATAATACGTTCACTGGCAGGGCTTTAGCATAAAGCTTTCCTCGAGCTCCTTAGACAGCCCAGTGGATAGTGGATACATGTGTGATGTAATCAGAAGGAGGCACAACCAGGGTTAAAGTGGGGAACCTCCTATGTGTGTGTGTGTGTGTGTGTGTGTGTGTGTGTGCTATAATGTCATCCCCCCCTGAGGCCTCAGAGTGTCTCCGGACAATCCTGATGGATTCATTTTCAGCGTTTTATCTCTCTTTAAACAACTTGTGGAAACAATTGTTAAACTATAATGGAGTGAACATAATTTAATGTGTCATGTGTATTGTGTACAATGGTAAATCTTGACTCAGTGCTGTTTCAGCACATAGGAATGTGTCTTAAATCATTTTTCACAATGTGCTGAAAAACTTGAGGCTGAGATTGTTTGAGTTTTTGAGTTATCTTTTACTGGCTATGTCTCTATTCCACTAAAACATCATCATTTCATAATGGAACAATTGTGGTGAAAGTGGAACTCTGTGGATACTGGCTATCTAGGGTGCTTTCTGTCTGATTTATACTTTGGACTATAAATCCTTGGTTAGATTCTGAAAACATGTCAGATCTGCTTAACCCTTTGCCATTTTGCTCAACTGTGCACAGAATTGGATAAGGGAGGCAGGGCACTTTTAGGGGGAGATAGTAGGTCAACGGTAGATGTGGATCATGTGAAAGTTTGGAACCTGAAAATTATTTTGAGATGCCCCCCTACTGTTGTAGTCATAAATCTGCAATAAAAACACACTTTTTAATCAATTGATTAATATGATTAAAGTGTATAAAGGCTTAGAACATTATGATATAAATCTATAAAGTCCATTCCCATGATCAATTATGTGCTCCGTGCACTTTAGACCGGTGTTTCCCAATCCTGCATGTTTTTGATCTTTCCCTGCTCCGACACAGCTGATTCTAATGACTCATTAGGAACTCCTGAAGTTGCTTGATAACGAGTCGATCATTTGAATCAGCTGTGTTGAAGCAGGCAGAGATGTAAAACAAATGGACATGTGGGACTTCAGGAGGGGGTAACACGTCTTTCTACCATGCCCTCTACATCGTTTAGATAGAGCTGAATGTGTTGTAGGGAGGATGATTGAGAAAGAGATATGTCAAGGGATGTGTTGGACAAAAAATGGGAAAAAAAGGAAAAGAAAAGAGAAAAAGAGAGAGAAAGAAAAGAAAGTCATTACAGAACAAAGTGATCCAGACTTGGAAACGTCTACAGCGAGCCACGCAGCGAGTTGCTGAGCCAGTGGATCTGTGTGCCAGGGTCATGACAAGGGGATGGTGAGAAGTAAGTGAAAGCAGATGAGATTGTGCTAGTCATGCGAGAACGCCCTCGTCTAACACCTCAGCTTGTCTTTCGTGCCAGGAAATGAGTGTGAATGTGTGTGTATGTGTATGTGTGTGCGTGTGTTTGTGCGTGTGTGTGTGCGTGTGTGTAGTTGGTAGTGTGTAAGGGGGAATCTTTCTCTTATCAGACAGAACTGTGAGTTGTAAGTAAGTTGTTTCAGTCTGTCAGCACTGACTTTTGTTCCCCTTTGTTCAAATAATAATTCTCTTTTAGGACATAAAAAGACTTTGTGTGGATACTTTTTGTCAAAAATAACACAGAAGACCTCACACATCCTTCTCCAGATGTTCCTCTAACCCAAATGACCAATTGTGAAACCAAACAACTGTGGATTTAGGTTGATTTCCAAGACCACCATTGTCAAAAGCAACGGATATTTCAGTCAACCTGAGAATTTCTTCTCGTGCCAAGAATATTCTGTGGAGATCTGTGAATCTGCGCAGGGGGGATCAGCGTCAAGGTCAAACCTCAAATGTCTCAGCATTTTAGCCTCCCAGAGCCTCCCCTCCAAATTCCTGTGGCCCTCTGTAAAAGAAGATGGGGCTTGTAAACCTTGACTTCTCTTGAATTATCACAACAGTGAATCATGTAACCTATTCCAAGCAATTTATCTTGCTTTTAAAAACCTGTACAGCACAGCAATTACAACACCTACATTATCTGGAAATAAGATATGAAAGGTTTCATCAGACAAAGTGATATCTGGGTTTAAAAGATTTCTTCATGTTTTCTTTTTCTTTTTGGGTTGTTTCTCTTATGTTTTCTTTTTCCATCTTTGTGAAATTTATTTATTTTTGGTTTTGTTCAGGATCTGCTAAAAAACATTCATACACACAAGAAAAATATAAAATATTCAACTATGCCACATTCAAAGTCACTTAAATCACCTCTCTTCTTCATTCTGATGCTCACTTTGAACTTCAGCAGGTCATCTTCACCATGACTACATGACTAAATGCATTGAGATGCAGCCATGTGATTGGTTGATGAGATATTTGCATTAATGAGCAGTTGATTCTGTGTAGCTAATAAATGCCAGGCGGGCTCTAACTAACGCTGTCTAAAATAGAAAATATAAACTGTCTTAAAATACACACAAATCTGAGACATGTTTTTGTAACAAACATAATTGAACTCAATGAACAATGAAGCATGTATGTTTAAGAGGCGCAGTTACACTGTGTGTTCACTGATGTGTAAAAGGATGGGTTAAATGCAGAGGGCAAATTCTCTGCTTGCTGTTTTGGTGTTTGTGCAAAACGGTCTATTGCTCTTAATCTTTGGAGCAGTAGAGGCATAAATAAATGTGCAAGTGCAGTGTTAAGCCCAGACATTGCACGATTTTGTGGTAAAACATCATCCAAACACAGAGCGTGACTCTCCCTTTCCATTTCGGCTGATTTTGATTAGATGTAGTCTACCAGACACACTACAGCTTTTATCCATTCACTTTCAACAGCAAACATTCAGAAAGCATGTTCTCGGTCCAACCGGCCAATAAGGCTTAACAAAGTTTGTTCCGGTTCAAACACAGTTGATACTCAGCTTTGGAAAGCCAGCTTGCAAGCAAAAGAAGGGGTGGGGGGGTCCTATCCAAGTATGTGAATTAAGGAGCTTACATTCTCCATGACAATCACTCACATCTGTCATCAACAGCAAATCAAACATTCAGCGTTGTAACTCTTGTATTTGTTGGCACAACTGAATGTTACGATGGTGAGATAGGACACTGTGCAACGGAAGCTCCACATCTGGTTTCAGGCCTTCTGGATCACACTGAGGGGATTCAGGCCCAGTGTCAAGAGTGTTCACTGATTCCCATATGGTAAAGTGTTGGACAGACATCTGTATGGCACAGAGATGTTGAACTGTAGCCCTCCGCTGTGAGTCACCGAGGGAAGGAATACTTGAAAACAAATTGAGTGTGATTGATGGTGGCGGTGGAGAGACCAGGAAGTGCTTGGAAGCCGTCCTGCTGGTGGGTTTCGGGAGTTCTTGAACAATCACGACCAACACTTGAGAAAACAAGTGGGGGAAAGTGTGGTTGTTTGTTTTTAGTAACGGTTACTATAGTGCCTGATGTCCGGCAATCTGCGAGTCTTTAAAATGGGGACTGGATTGTAGGTAATTACTTAATGACTGTTGTTTTCACTTAACGATCACTAATGCCTCCTGCTGCTACATACAAGACAGAGAACTAAATGCATTACAAGGCCATTTCCTACAGTAGCTTTTGAACACATGGGTTCATTTTACTCTACTGCAAAGAGCTCGCAGCCAGCTGATTAACAGGATTATAAAAGGAGAATATGAATTTTTCACCTGCTGTCACCTGTACTTCATTATCTCCATACTTTACTTTTTAGTCTCTGTGTTATTCATTAGTTTGTCTTCATTGTTTTCCCTGGTCTGGAGTTTATTTCTGTGACCTGTTTGCCTGTAACCCTGCCTGCTCTGCTATTTCCTGCTGGGACTCTCACTCCTGTTATATATCAAAGATCATTAAAACTTTTTCTGCTGCCTCCTCATCTGTATTTGCATTTTCTCATTCACGCTGAATAACAACATCTCCAACCCCAGTACCACCCATAACGACACATATTAGCATTGTCAGAATGACCCGTGTAGGCATTTTGCGGCTCAAAGTACAGAGCTAAGCGTTCTGAAAATAGCACACACGTCATTATACATACACACATAGTAAGCAGTTGTAAAAAAAGGCTGCTGTTTCTGTGAATTTATGATACAAAACCACTGACCTAGGATTAAGGCAAAAGACTTCCTGGTTTCGGCATTATAATAGGCAGTTTAAAAAGTAAATAAATGTAGGTGAATCCCAGAACAGAAGCAGTTACCAAGGTAACATGATTAGTGTCTAAGATACGTAAAAAGAAAATCTTTAATTTTGCTTTCACACTGGTCATGAACTGTGTTCTCCAGACACCAATCTGCATCGCTGTCAATCACTACTACAACATCAGCAAGATGGCAACAGACTACACGCTAAAACGTAAATATAAGTCTTATTTTGCTGCCTGTACAAATGCCCTATATTGACATTTTTGAGAGTCTGCTCTGAATTGCGTCAGGTAATTTGTCACAAAGTTATGTGTGTTCTCATTCATCCAGGTCATAGTTCTATTCTGGGCAATTTGAATCGTAGGCAACTGGATTTGTATTTGTCTGCGAATCTTATCCAAGGGACTTCATCAGTTCCAAACGCAACAGTCTCAACCAGCCCTCACTAGTTCTCAAAGTTATGAAGAAAAAAATCAACTATCAAGTAATTTGTTATTTCGAGTGTTTCTGTACTTTCTATCATCAATGTAATCGTCTAGATAATCCCTTCATTGGAGAGTAATGTGTGTTCTGAGTCAGAGAAAGTAATCAAAGCTCAGAGCAGACAGATTCATTCACACAGACAACCATAAAACTGTCATTGTGAATAAGCACAATAAAGAACTTCAACACATTGGCAGGAAAAACTCCAGTTGTCTTCAGTTTGAATAAACATAGTCTCTCCCTAGACAGTGCAGTGTCCTGAAATATAACTATGGAAACAAGCCAGAAGTTATGAGCACACATGCAGCTCATCTTTCCTTGTTTAAAACTTTTAAAAGATGTGTCTTTAAATCAAGAGGGCAGCTGCTGTGACTGCTGGGAAGTCGATGGGTTGCTATGAATGCTTTTACAGGCATTTTATTAGTATGTGATCCAGAAAGGTTATATTAGCACCTGTAACACACATTTTCCAAGAATAAAAGAAACCTTTTTAGGACAACATGCATGGGATTTTCACTGTGTTCGACTATGTGGAGGAGGATCTTCCCACAGTCTGAGCAGACAGGTGACTGATCCCACCAAAGAAAACAGCTGGAAGACCACTAAGGAAATAGCAGCTACCAGACAACACAGCAGGGGTTATCCAGTCTGCGTGTCCTCATGCATACTTGCTTTGCACTCATGCGTGATTTTTGTTGTTTTGGTTCTGACTTGCGAGAAACCAGGGGGTATTAAAATGTGAATCCGAAGCACGTCATTTTCAGTTAGAGAATTAAAGGCTGACTTTCTTGATTGTATCTCCATCTCCATGACAACTAAGCAAACTCCATCTGCTGTTTTTGTCAAATTGCATTATTTTTGTCTTTGAGTTCCAGTTCTGGTTGGCGCTCTTTTTTCACAACCAACCAGAGTAATAGGGTGATAATACCCTCATAAACCTTCAAGTAAATGATTTGATAGCGACACTTTATTAGGTACACCTTGCTAGCTAATAAAGTGGTCACTGAGTGTGGTCTCCTGCTCCATACCTTGTTTGTAATGAGTGGTTGTTTGAGTTTCTGCCTTTCTATCATCTGGAAACAGTCTGTTCATTCTCCTCTGACCTCTGGCATCTTCAAGGCAGCAAGGCTCACTGGATATTTTATCTTTTCCTGGACCTGGAGTTGTTTTCTCAACTCTAGAGATGGTTGTGTGTGGAAATATCCAGACCAACAACCATCCCACATTGAAAGTCACTAAAAGAAGGGGGCTGCTCCACCTACTTGTAGATCCAGAAGCTTATTATCAGCCCATTCATTGGCCGGTTGGTGTTAAGTTACTTTTCACTTCTTTCAGTTTCATAAGATTTAGGTACCAACACTTCTGTTCAGGTTTATGGGTTAGAGCGGGAGTGCTTTTATCTTGCACAGCAGTTAGAATCTTGTGATATCACAAATCCATCTTGCCAGGCTCCAAGAAATGCATTTGAGCTGCACAACTGGAGGTCGAAAGCAATTAGCATGGTGTGAGGAATCACTGGCAGCTAAGTGTTTGTGACTACACAGAGAGGTGACTGTTTGCTCCAAACAACGATGGTGGCTCCTAAATAGGGCAGGAAGGTTTGGGTGGTGGAACACAGATCTTTCTACATCTGTACATTCAGTAACATACTGAATTCAGTAACATACTGAATGTACAGATGTATACAGATGATATACAATAACATATTTAAATCCAAACCCTGGTCTATTTTCCTAAAACTAACCACATGGTTGTGGCACCTAAACATAATAAAATTTAAAGTGAAACTTATTAAACTGCTGGGCTGATAAAGGCCTTCTGCACTTTGGCTATTAATAAGAGGAGCAGGCAACTTCTAACTCATATCTACGAGGCTAATAACAGCTAATTATGGTAATTTGAGGGCGCCCCTCAGACAGCCTCATCATAGCACTGTTGCAGTGTCATAATCCAACTGTTTGCAACAGTTTTGGAAAGCACAGACTATGATGATGTTGATGGGCATCAGATAAAAAAAATATTTCTATTTGTTGTATTTATTGTCATGGACAAATTTGAATTGGAGACCTGAAATCTTGGAATTTAGGTTTTGTAGCCCCGGGCATTTCAAATAAAAAATATACACTATCATGTTCATTTTGCACTTTTTTTTTTTATCAAGAAGGACGTAATGCAAAACCTCAAGGGAAGACCCAACCGTAAATGGTCCTGCATGTGCATGAATGTTGTAAATAAACAATTGAGAGAGCTAATGGGTTTGACCTGAGCCACAGTGTTAATTTCTGTGCATCTGCTGCGTATTAGTAGTAAAATAATCTAGGACACAGAGAGAGAAGAGACACGAAGAACAGCTTGTGTTTTACACCAAATATGTCCATCCTGTGTCCTGGCTTTTAAAGGGAACATAACATCATTATTAATAGCTGGTTAGACAGGGAGGCTGCCAAGCATCAGCGGGATGCTAACTCTCTGTGGGCTGGACGAGCTCCTGAGAATCATTTCTGTTCATGGGGCCACAATGAAGGAATGCTGACAGTGATTATAGGCTTCGCTTGAGGATTAATTATCACTCCACGGATAATTCTGGTGAATGCACTGACAGCAGGCCAGGGATGGAGACTGGTGCTGACGGAGATTAGAAATGATTTGTTTCTTTAGGTTTTGTTTTCATAACAGACTAATTCATATATTTTATTTTCATTCCTGACATTGGGTCTGCTTTCTATCATTTATCACTGCAGTCATTCAGCTTTTGAACACATCTGATAACACAACATAGTGTGGAGTATTTAAAAAATGAGCTAAAAACCCTGAGGCTGGAATTCAAGACATGCACGCTCCCTCTCTGCCTGAATCATGCAGCACATTCAAGGCCGGGGTCTAGCAATGTAAACCATGTGGTGGTGGTGTTTTACAGGACCACATTTTATACGAGGATTTAAAAAGTGCAAGGCAATGGAAGGTAGGAACTCCAAACTGTCCTCTGGATGGAGTTGTACTCCTCCTGTTGCATAACTGTGGACTATAAGTCAGTGAGGGCTTTGGCACCGTTACCATACAGTGTGTATTGTTGTGCTCCTCTGGTTTGTTTCCACTGGTCAGGCCTCATATTACAGGCCCACACCCCAGAAAATTATACTGACCATGGATACTGAGACTGGTTTTCCCACATGTTTTGAATCTGGCGAGGTTGAATAGTGAGTAATGCTGAAGATTCTGAGTTCCACTATTATTGAATTTGATTAATTTGGCAGCCAGGTCACCCAGAGAAACAGAGAACAACACTTCCTGCTGAAAATTGAAAAATTAGGAGAGGATGAAGACGACAAAAGGGTGTTTAAAGCTCCAAAATGAACCTTCTTACTTTTTCCTTTCCCTCTCTTCTCCAGATCTCATAACAGAGCAGAGAACAGACCACAGCTGCCGCTAATGTCACGCTAGTACTGAATGTTCACTACATCCGAGTCCAATTAATCATTATAAATAAATATGGGAAAAATAAGATACATTTTTATTGGAGAGTCAGTAAAACTGCTGCTATTTTTAATCCATTTTGCTATGAGGACTGTATTCACATGCATGCAGTGACCTGACTGACTCCAGTAAAGAGCATATTAGTGTTATGTTGTTTACGTGAACTTTTGATTTCATGCCCTTGACAACTGTTTCCTTGAAAGAAGTTAGCGTAATGTTCCTGTCCTCTTTCATGCAGTTTCATGCATCATGTCATGAGTTTAGCATGTGTTGGTTTAAAGAACAGTCACTTAACACTCTCAATGCAGGCAAATATAGTCACTTTTAAGATTGAGATGAATTACTTTATTAATCCCTCAATGGGGAAATTCAACCACTGCATTTAATCTTTAACCTTATTCCATTTTTTATATAGTAAACACAAGAAAGAAAGCATTCTTAAGCCTTTTCATCTTTACAAACTATTTTTTCATCCCTGACTCATGCGTACAAGCAGCAAGAATGGATATTATCCCATATATGTCAAACTGTGATGGAATGTAACTAGGTACATTTACTCAATTACTGTACTTAAGTTTGAGGTACTTGTTCTTTACTTGACTATTTTCATTTTATGTAACTTTATACTTCTACTCCATTACATTTTGAGGCAGCTATTGTACTTTTTTTACTCCACTACATTTAGCTGACAGCTTTAGTTACTTTTCAGATCGAAATTTAACATAAAAAAACATGTTTAATTAAAAAAAAAAAAAGTCCAGTTACTTTAAATGTATCCTCATAACAGAATATTAGGCAGTTAAAAAGAGCCGTACAAACACTTATAAAAGATTTGGATATATAAAACAATCTGACTGAGGCCATTCTGCATAATGAGTGCTTTTTGACACATTAGGTACATGCTGTACCTTTACTGAAGTAAGTTTCGAATGCAGGAAATGTAAATTCACAGTGTGGCATTAGTACTTTTACTTAAGGAATGGATCTGGGTCAGCATACCCCCCAGTTTGGGGAAGCAGACAGTAGTACTGGTACAGAAGCTAAGCAGTGTTTTACTGTGGGCGAGGGCAGCAGGAATATGTGTTTTAACCTCCTTAAAAAATGCCCCGCTAAAAAAAATAATCTATGTTTAAATGTTGCAATATTTAGACTATTTTTACCATCCTATCATGGTGTCAGACAGCCCTTTTCTTTGGCAATACATTTTGTCAACCATACAACATTCATATTCTCAAGCCTCAGTGCACTGTATTACAGCTGATTGGATCCAACATGGAATGAAGCCAAACACTATTCATCTGCATAAACTACAAACACCGCAATGACACGGAGCTGGTTGGGAATCAGTAAAGTTTCCCTTTAATTAAAATAGCTCATCATGGGCTGACTTTGGGCACCAAACTTTCTAAAAACTCATGTGCTAAAACCAACAACAACAAGTTATCATTGCTTGAAAATAGCTGATAGTAAATAATGTAGATTGTGGTCGTGTTTTGCATCATTCACTGTTGGTTGGAGGCAGGATAGAGCCCTGGGGTTCTATGAAAGAGAAGCCTTTCGTGTAAGAACAATTAAACACTTTCTGCTTTGCCACGAGAGTCAGAAAGAGGTCACTGAACAGACTGAAGGCCTCTGAAGAAATTACGGAACTAAACCACATTGAACTAATTTAAATATACATGCATCCAACCCAAGAAATTAAAAAGGAAGTAAAGGGCTTCCATTCATTTTCATATTAAGGCTGGCTCATGATCCTGTCACTTTAAATCTTTTCTTAACAAGGTCCTTTGACTGGGATCTTTGTTTGTGGATGGTTAAACATGGATGGGAATCGGTTCAGCTTTGACTTAATACTGGCCCAGACACTGAGCAGAGTTCTTTCCAAAGCTGTGGTGTTCCAGGAAGTTTTATAAGAACACTCATCGTGCCATTTAACCAAACTCTGCACTGCAGAGAGTCTTTTTTTTTTGTGTGTAAATCAACGTAGCAATGGCTGCTGATTATTTTACTAAGCATCTTCACTGTGAAGCTGAAGACTCTTTTTGTGGTTTGCCTTGTTGTAAATGCATTATGGAGTACTTCTGGGTTCCCAAAAGAACCTCCCTAAAAACATCAACGTCAACCTTAACGTCTGAGTGGTTTCAGCAACAGTGGCCTTGGGTTGTTGGAAGAACTAAATCACGCCGCAAGCACAGGAAGGAGAACGTCTATACATGGAACAGAATACAATTGGCTCTGCAGCAAACTACTGTTGTACTAGATTTATGACTTAGTGTACTAGTGGTGTATTTTATTATGATATCATTGCCACAGCAATCAAATGATTTCCATAGCGATACAAACAACATTCTTGCCAAAGGGGATGTGTGGACAAAGACACATTTTCCTCTCAAATCATCAGCTAATAAAAAACACATTCAAGTAATGTGTGTTAGTGTGAATCACGTACCCTGTCAGGGAAGGGGCAGTGTCCCAAAGCCTTGAATATGTTGACTAACAAGCATTGAAAAATTATTGTCACTTGACCAAGAGCTGGCACATTCAGGACAAAGGCTCAAGGCCACTTATTAGAGCCAACAGTGACAAGGTGGAACCAACAGTTAAAAATACTCAAGAGGTCATAGAGGTTTGCTTGATATGCCAAAAAAAATACAAAGAACACTGAGAGCGGTGACATATTTGTAACAGCTAGATGGAAGAGCTTTTCACTCTTACTCATGGAAATATATGGTAAATGGAATTAACAAGGGAAACAATTGTTTCAGGCCTGATTACGAGTACCGTACTGGAAATCACCAGTCAAACGTATGCCTTCTTAACAGTGAGCATTATACTTTGTTTTGATAACGCTGCATCAGGGTTTCTTATACCTAGTAACAGTCTTTATTATCTTCTTCCACTCGATCTACCAACTTGCCGATGTTAGTTTACCTGCTACTAGGATCTTGCAAGCTCATTAGGGAAGGTATAATTTCCCATCCACATTTAGAATTGAGGAAGCTGGTTCTTCCAATGGCTCCATTTTAACAGCCTTTCAGCCATCAGCTAAAGTCTTGACATTAGTTTGGAAAGCTTTATGTCTCAGCCCACAGTTTAGCCACAATGCCATTTGTATGATTGTGGCACTTGGCTCCATAAGTGTTTCAGGTGCTGGTTGAACTTGACTGTAGTTCAGTGGAAAAAGGCAAAGCCAGTGTAACAGCAGAACATCATTGCATAGGTTGCCAGTAGGTGGGTCTGCATAGAGTCCTTGGTTCTCAGTCAGAACAAATATGATCCATTCTGGATCCAAAAAAACAAGATGGCAATGGGCAAAATGCCAAACTGGAGGCCTCAAAACATCATCACGGTGGCTACAGTCTATGTTGTACAACCAGCAGTCCAAAACTATGAAAGAAACTACTAAAAATAAGACTTGTCGTTTAGTAATTCCAGTGTTTTGTTTTTCTAATGCCTGTTGCACACCATCACACTCAACCAAAAGGTTTCATACTTTATTCGACATGTACATATGACAGAGGCCTTGCACCAAAAAAACAACAACCCTAAATGGTTGACACTGAATTGAACTGTCTCATGCTTGCTGCCAGTAGACTGGTTTTCCCAGTCCCAAAGGAAGATACTCGAGAAACTTTTTACATGAACTTTCCTGATTCAAAGGTCAACAGAATCCAGAATCCCTTGTGGCAAAATGAACTTTTTGCCTTACATTTGGAGCGGGAAAATAATCATTATCTGACAAATGAAGCACATCACTTGAGAAAATGTCCATTTCTGTGGGAGTGACTTCTCTTCCTGTGATCAAAAAGGAAGTGCATCCCGAACAACCTTGATGTAGTTCATGACGTCAAAACAGAAATACCATTAAACCACTTTTTCATATCCAAAGAATGATTTGTACATTTACTCACACACACTTACACTTACTCACTCACTCTTAGTCCCGAAACTCTCTCCTCTCTCAGACTAAACCAGCGTTCACAGACACACTAAGCAGTGATCCATGCCAGACAGAAGCAGCGGGTCACAGATGACGACAAAGGCCTGCCAGTAAGTTTCACATCGGGGACTTTCTTCTCTCACAGATCGCTTAATTTCTACGTTTTTCCACTGCTATCACAGAGTGGGCTGACATGATTGCCAACTCAAATACTGCTCACTGTCCAGGACATCGTCATTGGTACATGACGCACAATGCACTTAAAAGATAAAAAGTCTTGATGAAGCCCAAAATTCCTTCTGCTTTTTAACTGTAGCATTCCAAAAAATCCAACTTAAACTTCCCAATTTTTGGGGTTTTGTTGGCATGGGCACTGATTTATAAACATTACTTCTCTCTGCAAATATGTTATATTTTGAACAACTTATACAAGAATATATCAGTATTTGATAATACATTTTTAACAATGGTATTATACCAGTCAGTCAGTAAGGGCTACCAATAACCTAAAGAATCTTTGACAGTTTTTTTACGTCCTTGTCAGTATCACATCCTGACCTAGTTCAATCGTCAATAGGCAAAATGTGCTTCTCTTTAATAGAGGCTTAAATTCCAGAATAAGGGCTTTATTTTTAAACATTATGGTTTCTGTTCCTCCAGCAACATTTTATTGGAGTAATTGTGTTCATGATATTAACTGGGGAAAATGGTTCTTACCACAAAAGCTCTTGATAACAAACAAGGTAAAAATGATGTTATTTAAGTCAATCCACAGATTGCATCTAGTGACATAGGTGTAAATGTATCCTGAAAACGGTTTGCAATTGTTTTGGTCTTGTAAATTTAAATTTGAGCTCTGGAAAGATATAAATAACTCTATAGCTGATACCTTTCATTCAGATTTAGCTGTTCACTGCAGATATATTATAATTGGTCAATGTGACAATAGTGACAAAGACTAAAATGCCACATTTACAAACAAAAAAACGAAATTCTTTTTAACGGAAATGGAAATGAGTGCCCACTGAGCTTTAATCATCATCAAATGGGGCTCAGCTGTCTGGAGGAAACCAAGTCCCCACTATGCTCCAGCTGCTGATTCAAAACACATTACAGTTACTGACTCAAACATGCAACTAAAGTCTAAGGTTCTTATTGGTAAATGATAAATCTATGACATGTCATTAGCATCAGTCATTTGACAAATAAGAGTTAACAGGCCGTAAACTTTAAATATTAAGTGTCATAATTATGGAACTTTTTTTTCTCTAAATATTCTTGTAAATTTTCATTCACAGACTTCATACAAAAATTTATTTTTCTGAGAATAATATGGCTTTCATACTAACAGTATAAACCAGTATATCTCTGACATTATTTGTCTTAAATATTCAATAAAAGCAGTATGTTATTAATTTGGACTTGCTAAGATCCAGTCATATGTATTTAGCTGTATGGTCAACATTGGATCAACACTCGAGGAGTTTCTGCAATGGTATGACAAGTATTTCCATAACAACTATGCACGTTATTGTTTGACGTTAATACATCCTGGTATTAATCATAAAACATCATGGAAACCACAACTGTCCCCACATTGGTCACTGTGATGTCAGACTTACATTTTGCAACATTAATTAGGACAAGATTCACTAAGTCACAGAGTGACTAATAAATGCCACCCCTGTATATGTGACAGCAGCTATAGGCCTATCAAAGATCGTATCCATTTATTTATCTGAAATTATTAAAAAAGGGTTCATCAGTAGTATCTTCATCATCACAATCATACCTACCTAACAAACAGATCTCAGAAGAAAAGAAAAATACCCACACTACCAACTTTTATCAAAAGAAAACTAGTAAAATCTTTACTATTATTGATCATTAAAAAAAAAAAATGTTTTTTATCTGCCACAATGTAAAGTGCACATGATTAAATACAGTTACGTTACACATGATAGCAGATGACTGTCTGCTTTTTTTAACCGACACTAGTTTTGCCTAAGTATTTATATCTCTCTTCTTCCTGTAGCGACTTTAGTGCGGAGTGGCACTGCAGCAGAGCCAATAGATTTAAAATTTCAACAGCACCCGCCTTCAAGTGAGAGAGCAAGCTTGTCTGTGGCCGTTCCAGATCTTCTGTACAAATGAAATGAAGTACGAAGGTCTAGTTAGGACTAGGCTAGTTAAACCATGTAAAACCATGTTAAACAAGATATTTATCATATCACGGTATTTTTGCATACCTAAAAAAGGAGGACTTTATGAGTGATTATATGGAACAAAGATTTTCTGACATGGCAGCTTCGGCTCCTCCATTCTCACTTCTCTTTCTTACATCTCTCTTTCACATCCTCACTGAGAGGAACGAAGACGCCTTAACGTCTCCAAAACAGGTAAGCAAGGAGACTTGTTAGTACAAGGAAAAGTACCATGTGTCTGCGGTCGACTGAGTCCTCTGATTCAACGGTGACTTAACAGCAGCTGGGATGAGTCATATGCTAGTGTTGTACTACAGTCATCTAACAAGGCAAACTCTTGCGTCATGAAGGATGTGCAGTTGTATCATAAATTTCCTAGCAACCATGTCTGGCACCGTCACAGAGGTCTATTAGTGAAAGGACTGTTTGTCAAAAATGACAAACAGTCTATCATCATCAGACCTAATGTTTTACATATGACTTCTGGAGACTTTCACAACTTCAGTTGGGTGGACTTTCCAGTCTGATCCTGATAGAAGACTATGTTCGTCACCACTATGTCTGGACAGTAAGAAGCCAAACCTGATCGCACGTCATTATCTTAACATCTAAATAATGTCGCCGGCTTTCCCAATAATAATCATCCCCCTTTGTCATCCTATGCCCACAAATACTTTTTTAATCCAACTTTATTTCGCAACTCTAATATTTTCAAAGCATGTCTATGTAGTTTTACATGTAGCTTTACTTATTAACTAATAGAGATGCTTCTGGTGTTTTTAGTTAGGTTAAGCATTTTTATTCCAATATGAAAGAGCTGTGAATAAATTAATGAATGAATGGCTTCAGAGCTCAGTCTACAGCTGCACAGATGTGTATTGAAATCAGTCGAGTTTAGGAGTCCTGTAAAAATATTTTCCAGGAACCAAAACCAGCAGCTTGTGTTTTTTAATCTGTTTCTGCAATTTTAAAATGGAAGTCCATGACCTGGAAAAAAAAATATGTATCAGCACTGATTAATGACTTGGGAAAAAGGTTGAACTTGACATCAAAATATGTTAGATCAACACAAGCAAGTGCATCCAGCTGCAACATGTGCTTCCTCTGTTTAAACAAAGACATCATTTACATTTGTAACAAAGCTGCTTGTTTGGAATATAATGTTTCTGATCCAGACAGCACTTAAAATATGTTTGTATTGGAACTGGACTACCTAACGTCATCTGGAGTCTGGTCCATTTAATGCTGTATTAATGCTGCAGCACAGACAATGAAAGCCAACTCTGACTTGGGTTGGAAATCTATTTTTTTCATACATCCACCATCATGAAAGTCCCTTGTAACATGTAAAAATGTTAAGTTTTGCTATTTTACACCAGCTGCTTCTCCTGCAGGCTCAGGTTGTGTGTCCGTTTCCCGTTATTCTCCAACTATCCATTGGTCCTTTCAGAGGGTCATCTACTGTTGTTGCCAATTTATGCAGAATTTTCTTCCTTTGCTTTTGAAAATATTTTTGGCTCGATATCCATCCCTTTCCTTCAACAGTTCATTTATAAGAAAAACAATGTAATCAGCACAACAATCTTAATTTCTAAGATAAACCTTCTCCTTTGACATTTTCTCCATTCAAACTTACTATTTTTATTATTACATGTAACATTTCCAGACAGTTGTCTGAGCCAGCTAACTCTTAGATGCCCGCAGCGTCTCAGTCTCCTGTGGCCTTCAGATAGACAAGAACCCAAATAGAAGGAAACTCCACCAGGAAGCGATATGTTTACTTGCCAAGAGGGTAGGCCGGGACGAGAACACATATTCAAACAAAGGCATTCAGAGGGGATAAAAGTTACGTAGAAGTTTAGCTGTTGGCCAGCAATAATGTGAGATAGAACATCAGCTTTTAAATAAGGTGTCAGCTTGTAACAAATTTTGTTAATATGGGATTGGATGAATCAAAGCTGGAGGAAGCACAAATTAGGGTCCAGATGTTCTACGATGAAATGAGAAGTATATGCCTGTCAGGGCCTGTATTGATATTAATATTGAATAATATTACTTTTTTTGAAAACATTTCATGGCCTTGTAATGCTTTATTTCTGACATGCTTACAGAGTGTGAACCATTAGGGCCCCTCAGGTCATCTGGCACACATTTGCTTATTGTTCCATAGTGCAAGATTTAAGCCTTTGGTGAGGCTGAAGCAGTCTGCCTGAGGACCTGAGAACAGCTGGGAGTGCTGACATTTTTAAACTAAATTTAAAACCTGTTCATTCACCCAGACATTTGATTAATGATGGTTGAAAGTCACTGTTTAAATCATTCTACTCACAAACTTTATTATTATATTTTTTCTACCCTATTTTATTTGATCTTTCTTAGGTTATTATTGGTTTTATTTGTCTCCATTGTTGTCATATTTATTTTATATAATAATAAAAAAAAGATTTTTCATTGTATTCCATAATCTATCCATAATTTACCACATGAACATCATGCACCATTAATGACTTGAAATTAGCGATCCTGACAATAAACTGATCAGGAAAATGTTTCCTGTGATAATAAATAGGGTGAAGTAGGGTCATTTTCTGTTAGACTTCTATACAGTCTGAATTCTTTGTGCACTAAGTGTAGTCGCCCCCTGCTGGCCATTAGAAAGAATGCAGGTTTAAGGCACTTAGGCATTGGCTTCACTACAGATCCTGCGGTTGCTGCCTGGATGATAAAATATAAATGTATAAATAAGCATGTTTGTTAACCTTAATAAAGGTGAAAATATGGCAATATTGTTCTTCAATAGCTTAGAGCACTTGAAATTGAGTCAGCGGAATATGAAGAGTAGAAAGAGGGGGTTTAGTAAAGTTAAACCAGACATCATAGCAGTTCATAAATGGGTCTTAGCAACAAGGCCGCTGCCCCGGGGTCCTACTGAGAGCTGTAGCCTCTTTCCAGATGTGCTGTTTGAGTGGAAAAATATGGGCTGAGACCTCACTGCTGTTTAATCACAATGAAACTCCACAGTGTCACAATTTTTAGTGGCCTATAACGTCAGGAATGGAACATTTTTCGTCATCAGGTTGCATCTATTAAAATACAAATGCTAAAAAAAAAAAAGAGGATATTGAGAAGGAAGCCTTCAGCAGCATCTATGACTCTTAGCATGAATATCCGTTCTTTGCTTTAGTACTTCAGGGACACTGGAGTATCATAAATCTATTAAAAAAATAATTGACATGTCCAACTCTGAAGTATCTGCTCAAATTCTCGGTAAGTCCAATGTCATTTTCATAAAGCCCTGCACAATGTCAAGTTCTTCATCATAAAGGTGTTTTTCGGTCAAACAGTAGTCCCCTCAGCTCGTGTTCACTTCGTATCACATCATGCCACTTCCAACATGACCTCATTTTCCTCCAGTGCTATCAGTCCATTAGGGGTGTTCCAGCAACATTGATTCTGTTTAACTTCACTGTGCTGCAACAAAGCCAAACCTGTTGCACAAGTTTTCCATTTCCTTATGCCCACTGAATGTTGTTGCCTCCACCTTTGAACCTGAGAATGTTTATGTAAGAAAACACCCATTTAATCAAAAATGAAGACAAACTGTGCCAGAAAAGGAAGGTTTTAAGCGATGCTATATGTACATGTATGTTATTATCATTACAAATTATGAATATTTTTTTTTTAAACTCTTTTGCTTAATCATCCCCTTCTGCCTAAAGCCATTTTGCTATTTTAAGATCGAGACATTTAGACTTCAAAAAGTAATTTTTCAGGAACTAAAACCAGCAGCTCTTTTTTTACTTTTTATCTTGTTCTGCAAATTTATCATGCATTTTGCATTTTAAAACATTCTTTTAGTTGCATTTCCCATAGAATAATCAGACTGGTGTTCACGACCCCCACCCCCTGATGACGACAAGAAAGAGAGAGCTACAAACTGTTGATTTCAAGTGAAATAATCAAACTTTAAAACACTGAAATATTTTGATTATGTTTTGAAAATAAGTATTTGGTAAATGCTAGAGATATATTTGCTGGAAAAACAAGTTTTTGTTAGCTGTATATGGCACATCTTTATTTCTGAAAATAGACAACTATATGTATATATATATATATATATCATCACACTTAAAGGTCACATATATTGTCTTTTGATCATAAAGCAGTTTTAGGGATTAATAAATACTAGGAAAATATCCAGTCACTCAATGGACTTCTGTAAGGTTGTGGTATCACAACTAGACTGTATAAAGGTAGAAAGTGCTGCCACTGTGCTGTTAAAGCCTTTCCCCAGCTGCAATGAAGGTGCAGAGATACCAACAGCACAGATGCACAAGACCCAAAAACAGCCAATAAAACAGAGCATTTATGGGGAGGCATTGCTATGTGGTAAAACCGGGTCAGACACACAAATATCTGATAAACTAGCGGGAATTACATCCCTCTTTCCAACACTAAAAGCACATACTGGCCTTCCCACAGGGTTTTTGTTTTCCACTGACTTCAGTGAGCTTGTTGTGAGACCTAATCCAAACAGATGGATCCTTTCCCGGTAAAAGAAAAATCATCTTTCCTCCGAAAAATTCTTATACACACAGTACAACAGGAGTGCAAGATGTGTGATCAACATGAAGATACAATCTGCTGCATCAACATGAACTGTTCACGCTTTCCATGGAAAATACATGAATTCCTTGCTCAAGACCTTCCAAACCACCATACAGATATACACACTCATACACACATACACACAGACCGCTAACAGCTGACTAACAAGGCAATCAGAGATGGCAGACTTCACCCCATTCACATCACTATGATTTTGGTTAAGATGGAGGTATTCAATTGAGTTGTTGCAAATAAAGAAATCACTGACGTTATTTATCCGATTTTCATATGCTAGTAATTATTTGATATTATGCCAGACATATTTGCAATCAAATTTGATATGAATGAAGTGGAACTCTGGATTGGCATTTAATATTTATTTACATAGTACATGAACATAATACATAACAAACATTTTTGCCACCAAATTGCGCCATTTTGCTTCATTTTGTCAAAAAGCTATCATATGGTTCCCTATAGATGCTCCGTTATAACTTAGTCGCTATCTCCACTGGTTTTTGAGATATAGTGATGTATATCCAGGTGTGGAAACACACACAGACACACAAACACCGCAGCCAAAAACAATACTTCACTCCCACTCCGTTGGGTGAAGTAATAAGTTGCTGTTACCAATGGAATCTGTTTTACATAAATATAATAGCTGGTGATTCTTAATAAAATTAATTTCTGCAGATTGACCCCTGACACCTAGATTGCATGTGGTCCTGTACATATACACTATATCGCTCACGTGCCATGACTCGCATATGAATTTAAGTGACATCCCATTATGAATTCATAGGGTTTAATATGATGTCGGTCCACCATTTGCCTCTAAAACAGTTTCAACTCTTCTGGGAAGGCTTTCCACAAAATTAAGGAGTGTGTTTATGGGAATTCTTTGCCATTTTTCCAGAAGCACACTTGTGAGGTCACACACTGATGTTGGACTGGAAGGCCTGGCTCTCAGTCTCCACCCTAATTTATCCCCAAGGTGTTCTATCAGGTCGAGGTCAGGACTCTGTGCAGGCCAGCCAAGTTCATCCACACCAAACTCTCTCATCCATGTCTTAACTGGCCTTGCTTTGTGCGCTGGTGTTGGAACAGGAAGGGGCCATCCCCAAACAGTTCCCACAAATTTGGGAGCATGGAATTGTCCGAAATCTCTTGGTATGCTGAAACATTCAGAGTTCCTTTCACTGGAACTAGGGGCCAAGCCCAGCTCCTGAAAAACAACCCCACACCATAATTCCCCTCCACAAAACTTTACACTTGGCACAATGCAGTCAGAGAAGTACCGTTCTCCTGGCAACCGCCAAACCCCGACTCATCCATCAGATTGCCAGAGGGAGAAACGTGATTCGTCACTCCAGAGAATGCGTCTCCACTGCTCTAGAGTCCAGTGGCAGCGTGCTTTACACCACTGCATCCGACGCTTTGCACTTGGTGATGTATGGCTTGGATTCTGCTGCGCGGCCATGGAAACCCATTCCATGAAGCTCTCTACTGTTCTTTAGCTAATCTGGAGGCCTAATTAAGTTTGGAGGCCTGCAGCTATTGACTCTGCAGAAAGTTGGCAACCTCAGTGTACTATGTGCCTCAGCATCCACTGACCCCGCTCCATTATTCTACGTAGCCTACCACCATTCCCAGTTGTTATAATACCACTGGCAGTTGACTGTGGTAGTATTTGGATGGGTGAGTGAATACTTTTGGCAATATAGTGTATATACACATATGCAAGCATGGGACTGAACACTTAAAGGTCAAGGGTTACACAATTAGCAGTACTGAATAGAAAGAGTCGGATATTTAGAGAGAGATGGGGGGGGGGTAAGGGGGGGGTAAGTTAATTTGCCTATGTTTAACTGCTATTTTCATAGCTTTTATTACAATCAGGTACTATCAGGTATTTCCAGAAAACGGCCAATAGAAATGCAATGCAAATGTAAGTGCTTTTCATCCACTACAGGTATGTGAATGTTAGGAGTTTGTTATTTTGTTGCATATATAGATTAAATTTTATTTTTATTCTAGTTTATTTTTGCTTATAAATTGTCAGTATTCATGATTCAACATGTTTCTTTTATATCATTTATGGAATTACAACTGTGTTATACTGCACAAAAGACATTTTTGAAATCTTCCTTACTTCTAGACATGATTGTGCAGTTTCAGGATTGTTGCAGGATTTATATATTACAAGGACAAACAAGTCCACAGAGAGTAAAATGTGACAACATCGGTCTGCGTTCATATATAGAACAAAGTTGCATGAAGAGTGAAATGTGTTTGTGCACCAGTGGATGCAGCACAGGGAAAGGGACAACATGGAAAGTAGAAACAGCCAGATAATTATAACATGGAAACTGTGTGTGTGAGACTGGGAAGTACAACCACCTTACAAGGGTCCAGGGTGTTTGTTCTTGTTTCTGGGGTCACAGGAAGTTCAGAATATTTCTGTCAGCGTGCCAAGCTTGCCTCCTCAGGGGGCAGTCTTATTTACAGCAGAAGTAGGGAGAACAGAGGAGGGGTGTTCCTGTTCATCCCTCCATACATCCATCTGTCACCAGGCAGCGGTGTTCCAGGTGGGACTGGGCATAGTGTGGAGGAAATCTGAAAGGAAACACTGGGCTTCGTAAAGAGGCACATGGGAGGCTGAGTTTGCAGCACCACAAACACAATGAGGTGGACTTTCCTTGCGATTAATCTGTCAAGATCAACGTTTTGGCAAATGAATACAAGTAACAGCGGGCTACTGTCTTGTTTTTGTAGTTATTTTTTATTTCGATTTTGTACCTTTTAGCAAAGAACAAAGGACTTCTGCACACACTCTGTACACTCGCAATAAAAGGAGATTTGTTGGGAACAATGTAGGTCTCCCTGTTTAGTTCTACTCCAGTCAGCCTACTGTCTTCTCCGACGCACCTGTCAACCTACAGAAGTTTTACGTTTTGCTTTTGTATACTTAGCTGCAAAGAAACAGAATTGAAAAAGTTTTAAAGGTGGCATCCAAATGGTCTGTACGAATTCTAGCCTGACCTTTTGGAGGATTCATAATTATTAATACAAACAAAGGTTATGTTACGGTTTTGTGAACCAAAATAAAGTTATTAGTATGACTGTGTCATTCTTTGAGAACAGCAGCCAAAGATGACAAATGCATTTGGGTTTTATTTTCAGCTGTGACTTTTGTGTACTGCTACATACCTAGTTTTCACCAACTGATCAACCAAGTTCAGTGTGCAGCTTTAAAGGTATCATCATTAATCTGAGTGGAACTGTTAAACAAAGGGACTGCAGGCTCAACTCAAGTGTAAATGAAGTCCGACAGGTGCCAACCCAAACACCATAAATCAGTCATAAATCAAGTGGGAAATGGAGTCACCAGCACTCACAGATAAATATATCACATGTTTTTTTTTAATATTGCTCAGCAGCAACGGAAACGGACAAGTTTCAATCCTTGGTTTTCCTCAGTGCTTCTCAGCATTGCAACACTAAGGAAAGTTTTTAGAGCTGAAGTGTGTCTGTTTCCTCTGCTGCTGTGCTATGTTTTTTTTTAAAAAAAAGCATTTTATAATTACCTGTGAGTCCTGAAAGTGAACTTGGACAAATAGCAGGATAAAATGATCTTCTGTCTCTGAAACAAAACAATAACAAGACAAAGCATTATCATCATTGCAGTCAGTTTCTCACAATTCCTTCAGAGTTTGTTGTTCTGGAGGTCTTTACCAGGAGCCATATTATAAAAAGAGGTCTCCTCCACTCCAAAACAAACAGACCTGCTGATTAAAACCGGTGAATACAATAAATATAGCAGTTTTAGGTTAAAAAAATCTGTCTTTCTTCCGTGCTTCTTGTCAAGCCAAGGGCTGGTTCTGCCAATAGCTAACATTTGCTCAGCTTCGTTCTGACAACATAAGATCCAGACGTCCAGTGACTAAAATCCTTCATCTAGAATAAATATCATCATCTAAAAAGTGTATTGAAAACATTTGACTTTAAACTAGATAAAAAGTTAATTTATGAGTGAATGAGTGAATTTATAACAATGACAGATCTTTGTTTTAAAATTGGTGGAAACAAATGAACAACTGTTGGACTTTCACCCAGGAGAATGGGGTTCACGTCCCTTGTAGAAACAATAGTTACTTACGTTGTTTACCTTTTTACCTTGTTTACGTAACTTGCATGGCTCATAGTTTGTGAAACACGTTTTTTCTAGGTTACTTTTGTATTGTCTTTTATAAAGTCTTAACAGGAAGTTCTTTGTCCTAAACTTAGGTCAGTGGTTTTGTAGCATAAATTCACAGAAACTGCAGCCTTTTTTTTACAACTGCTTACCGTTCGTGTGTGTATATTGATGTGTTGGCTATTTTTAGATTGCTCCGCTGATTTATATAGTTTCTCCACATTATGTGCCAAAAGATACCTTTATTTGTTTAAACTTAAAAAAAGGACTAAAACTGGAAAAATATAGCTATGGTAGTAATATTATGAACAATATTACATCCCAAAATTTCAGTAAGGAGGGGAAACCCCAAGATAAGGTCTCATCTGTAGCACAGATACATTTATCTTAAGCACAGAAATGCATCAGTTATAACATACAAACAGTGGTATTTTACACTGTGAATAATATATGCTGCACAGAAAGTGTTAGACAGCGTGTTATATCACCTACTTACATCGCTCCCTTTTGACATGAAACACAATAGCAGGAAATGGAGTGAACACTGACATGTGCCAATAAATCTACATTGTGTCCGAAAACGCCTCTCCAATGTTTTTCAAGCCGCGAAGGAAAACAGACAATAAACTTCAACGTCTCGCTGAGATTTCCTGTTGGAAGGAGGCAATGATGGGACTGGAGCTTCAGAGTCTTTGGAAGAACACATTCCTCCATTTGCTTGTTCAGTCCAGTAGATTCCGCTCCAAATAAATTATGTCTGCTTGATGTCAGTCATCTCTGCAATCCACTAATTGCTAAAAGAATTGCCATTCCAACTTTATATGATGATAAAACAACAATAGGTATGTTTCCGTCCAGCAGTTTTATGGAAAATTGCACATAAAAAATGAGACCATCCTCTCCCCAAAAATCAATCAATGTGTTGTCTTCAGAAGCTTTTTATGACCCATACGTTTACTGCTGCCCGCCCTCTACTGGCCATAGTTATTATCGGGAACCCAAGGCTGATGAGGTCACAGAGTATAGAGCGCTACAGGTGCACTTAAACTGGATGGGACACAGAGACTTCCACCCAGTAGACCAGTGTTCATGTCCTATGGAAAACCAAAAGTCTTTTTTTTTTTTTTTTTACATTGTGTGTAATTTAACTTCCGCTCGTGGCTACGTGACATTGTATGTCACATTTTGAACTACCCATGTGACTAACATGCTAACACATCAACTGCAAGAAATAGAAATAAACACCGAAAACACCAGAAAACAAAGGAAAAACCAGACCAAACAAAAGGCCTGAGCACCAGCTACAGGCCGCTCTGCTGCTGCTGCTGCTGGCAGGTGGAAGAGTGACAGAGAGAGGTGGTCGCCACCCCCTCTTTGTAACCTTCCCTCAATCAGCCTCACTGGATGCACCTGAGGGAAAACAAGAATCAAATGAGTGACAGACTCATGAGCGAAGGGAAGAGGGGGAGCACGTTACAAATGATAGAAAAAGAAAGTCCTATTTCCATTGACTTTTCTGCATTGTTTTTCTAAGCCCCCAGGAGGAGCACTGGGCTTTGGAGCCAATTTTAGTTGTGGGATTATAACTGTCAGGTCCTTCACATGATGCCCATAGGCCCAAACTGACTTTTTCCCTTGGATTTACATTGTCACACTGAGACATTTGTACATCTGTGGATACTTTTTTTTTTTAAATCACTACCCCGCAAAATGTCAATGTCAGAGTTAGCAGAGCGCTAAAGTGGAAGTTAAAGCTAAGGGTGTGGGGAAGATGATCCGAGTAATTCCATTTACAAAGTCAGCCTTTGGAATGATCCTCCAACACTTTATCCAGTTTTCTCAATAGATTCATGGTTTTTCACTGTTTGGTGAGCGATCCTTAAATTACATCCTCTTACTTCTTCAACAGCAAAGTGGTTTTCAGAGTGGATAATGGGCCCCATCCTCTGCTAATCTCAAAGAAACACCTTCTAATACTCACATAACAGACTATGGATGAAAACAAGAATGAATTTGCCCTTTGTGTGGACTTTCTCAAAATCATGATACATTTGAATGGAAACCTAGAACAGGAAGCTCATTAAATCAGAAGTGAAACAGTTTACTCGCGGTCACTCAGACATGTTTTGGGTTACCATCATATCACTTATTACAAATTATAAGTGGACTACAAAACCTTCAACTTGATTTATACAGGAAAACCCTGGCCAGATATTTTCATGCAATAATTTCCTGTGTTCCACTGAAAATATTTTTCATAACCTCTGCTAGAGCCTCTGTTCTGAAGCCAATAGAGTCCATCAGTGTCAGTCATACAAGGACAGAGAATTTTATCTTGGAAGCTTAATTTATTGTTAGCATTTCAATTATCAGTCAATGCACTAATAATATCATTGTGATTATTAATACGAAACTGAAGTTTTCTTGACAAGATTAGTTAGAAATGTTTTTCCTGTTCGGTCTTTTGTTTCATTGTGGTTCATGTTCCAAACAGAGTCAATCAGGAATGAAAACAAAGACTTTAAAGATGACAAAGTTGTAGTAGATTTTGCTTGTTTAACCTGAAGGTTTGTGATATCACCAGGAGGAGTCCCAAGGGGGCATTTCCTGCTATTGAGGTGGAGGACATGATTTACACTGCCAATATTTATCTGCATGTCTCAGATGGTGAAACACAATATCCTCACAGCAAGTTCCTTGCAGGTCAGTGGGGGTCGGAGAGGGAAAGCAAGACGCATCCCTGCCGGAATTTCAAAACCCTGACGAGCTGAGATAGGATGGTTTGAAGAATGGCCAAAGTATTTTGACAGGATTCTAAACATATGACTTTCATCACGTTGCTCCTCCACGTGGTGGGTGTTGTTAAGATCATATCAGGTTTCAGATGCCTATAAAGGAAGAACATTTTTTTAAAGCAGTCCTGCCAAAAAGATACAGTATGTTATATAGTTTATTATGCATGACATTTAGTCTAGGTTCATGCCTGTCCACAGTAGCAATAATACTAATCATGAATCACTAACTGTGACAGCAGCAGACAGAAAAAATACGTTTTTTTCAGTTTTAGTACAATTTCGTGTGAGGTCAACAGTGGTGTAAAGGATATATAACTCAGTGCACTTAGCAGAGTGCAGATCTTCTTGTTCAGAGAACAAGAATTTTAAAAGTTGCTCGTTGTCTCACAGACCGAATTCTGACTTTTTGCACAATTGCATTATGATTCAGTTATTTTGGCATCTTTTTGTTCAAATTATTGCAATTAAATCACAGCAAAAACAGTTGATTTCCGGTCAGTAGCAACATTCTGGCAGTCAGAAGGCATAATCCATATTTATATAACTGCATCTTAATCCAGTCATGGCAGCTTTTAGTATTCAGACTTATCTGGGACTTTCATAACAGGTAGAAGCAGCAATACTGTATTTCGTCCCCAGTTGGCGACGGAAAATAACATTGATGGCGACATTGCTGACACTTGTGCCTCTCATGGAGTAACATGAATAAACACAAATATGATCCTTCAGTCAAAGGTGCTGCGCCAAAATGAAAAGCTAGAGGTAGCTGAGTGCCAGAAATATCTTTGATCTTTGAGGCCCAACTAGCCAAAGGAGTGAGGAGTTAACATTCAGTGATGGTATCAATCAATGAAAAAGCAGGTTTTTCAAAAATTGCGAATCACTGCGACCATGAGAGATCCTTGATCAGACAATCATGAATGTACACAAAAAGTATCAGGGTGATTGGTCCAGCAGCACGACAGATTAACTGGGTGTGTTTAGACACATTTTTCTAGGACAACTACAAAATTTGAGTGCATTACATTATATTTGGACATCATAAGAACACAGCCTTAATTATCCGCAGTTCAGAGAACCAAACTGCTGTGTGATGACATGAAAATGGAAAAGAAACCTGTGTACAAGCCATTTATAAAGTGGAATTGTGGCCTAGAGTTTATCTGTATTGACACATGATCAAACTAAGATTTACAAAATGATTATAACCTCAAATAAGCAACAACACAAAATGAAAAGCTACAATTTAAAAACTGTTTTTAGACATAAAACAGAAGGAAACCCCTAAAATTTTACTTTCAGAATATTCTTTCAGTGTGTGTGTGTGTGTGTGTTAGCAACTGCTCCCTAGAGAGGATGTGAGGCATAGGAAAGGTCATCTGGGTGGGCATGTGCACTATATCTGTCCACTGGTGCCACCCATGACATAGCACCGAGCTCAGTGGATTCCTCCCGGTGTGGGTGGCACAGGGCAGTGAACTAAAGTGTCACACTTGTCTCTGCTTGTGTGTTTGAGTTTTTCCACATGCACACACGTGGAGGCTACTTGTTCTTTGCGTCTGCACGTGAAGATAGGATAATATGAATGTGGGTGTGTGTGTATGTGTGTGAGGCCACTGGTAAATTAACCTCATCTCTCCTTGCTTTTATCCTCATTCAGGACATGGAAACACCTCCCTTTTCCTCCTCGGATGGAGACAATGAAACTTTCCTTTTTTTTTAATCGAAGCACATTTGTTCCTATATACAGCGCATGGGAGAGTTTCCTAAACTACCTAAACATCATCAGTGAAGTTATAAATACATGGTTAATGTTGTAATTGGGTTCGGTTTAGCCACCAAGACTACTTTAGGAAAAGATTATGCGTTTTATGTAACTAAAGTCACATTGCATAGAACTTTTTTTTTTTTATTTTGCATCTGACAGATTAAGCAATTAATTTAAAATCTGCTGTCATAAATATGAACAGCAGTACACGTGCATTTGTTATGACTACAGTATTTATGATCAAAAATGGGTAAACACAGCCAAACATCAAGCAAGTGCAGCAACACAAGTGATAGCAAGCTAGCTAATATTACTTACTAATATTAGTCCAAGACAAGCTTGGAGTGTGTCTTGCTGACTTTTTTGTGAAGCTGTCAAAAGCAAGTTTGAGATTAGTCTTGTCCGGCAGCCTCTTGTTCAGCCACTGACTCCTTTGCTTTTCTTAGCTTCCTACATCAATGTCCTCCTAGGCCATGATGTCAGCCGCCTACTGGGTCAAAGTCAAAGTGTTTGTTTGACCAATCGATGCACCCTGACCTCCACCCTATAACAAATTGTCATTCTTTATATTACGTCACCTGACTTGGTCCTTTCTATAATTACTACAGCCACTACATGAGTGTTGTAATCAGTTGTTTGTACAAGCAATATATAGGATCGGTCTTAGCAAGTTATTGCACTATTGTGGAGCAGACTAATACTGAAAGTTTATGGTGCAACACAGCTAATAAGCTATAAGAGCTACTGCAATTTTGGACTTTCCATCCCTCAAAGTCAGCACTATGAAGACCAGTTGCTATTGGTCAATGGCACAGATGCACAGGTCAAAGTACAGTTAATTTAATAAGGCACAGACTTTTTGTACACAAACTGCTGATTACATTTATTATTATTTGGTTCTGGAAAGGATGTAAAAGCGAGCCACTACATTTAATGAAATAATATGTCTCTGTATAAGTGTGCGCAGGCAATGTGTATGTGCGTAAGTGGACTCAGCACTAATGTGAGGGTGATTGCATACGACTTTTCTATATATGATCTAGAATTCCACTGCAGTCAGCCTGTACTGGCTTTTTTAACCTTAACATTGGGCGTGCATGTTCCTGGCAGCAGGAAACTAGCAAGGCCTTCACAGGTCACAGGGTGAAGCTACTAACAAATTTAAACAGAGGTTTGGACCAATGTCACGAATATCGAATGAAAAACAGGCCTGTACTGAGGATGTTGTTAGTGGCACTGACACCAAGTTTTGTCAAAGTAACGGCATCCCGTGGTTTTACTGTGAAAACACAGTAAAAAGCGATGAGTAAAAAAAGCTGGTTTTGATTCAAGAGAAATAAAGGCATATCATGGCCACTGCCTGGGTAAACTCAATGTGGGCATTGAAGATAGATATCAGAGAAAATATTTATGGAAAATATTTTAGTCACCAAGCTGACGTAGTGCTTTGGTTACACACAAGTGTGTGTCACTGTGCGTGATTATATCCATGGCGCCCGCTGCTACGTGGTCTAGCAAAGATCAGAATCTTAAATAAAACAGTAATAAAACAGTGAACTGATTATTTTGTTTCTTCAGCATGAACAAAAGGTTCCCATCCTTGTACGTCTCGGTCACATCCCCTCCACCCCATTCCAACCCACCACACCCCTTTCGTTCGGGGAAATACGGAGGCACTGAAATAGCATAGCTAACACTGCCGTGAATTTTGGGTAGTTCTTCACTATGTCATAAATGTCTTTAATCACAGAAATAAGGCAGTTTTCTATAAAATTGGTTACTACATATGGCCATGTACATACTGATTAATTTACTCTACTGCACTGAAACATATGGTTCATCTCTAATTACATCCACTGACTCATTCTGTGTCACTTTGGGTGGGAATCAATGATGTGACCACATTCTTCGAAGTCTACTCAGCCAAAACTCCACCTGGAAACTAATCAGAAAAAGGAATAAGAATGCAGCTTTACATAATGCAGTTCTTGTCCCGTTTTGTTTCTGCACCCTGTGTCTGTAGGAAGTCTGTCCAGCCCCCTTGTTCTTACTTCCTCTTCCAGTCCAGTCACTAAGCCCCCTGAGGAAAGTGGAAGGCAGCCCTCTTCCTCCTCTGCCAGCCCCACTAATCTGAGAAAAGATGATGAATAGTTTGAGGATGATGAGTGATTTAGATTGGCCATAAGTCAGACAATGGGGTCTCTTCTTCTTAGTGTACCTTAAGGACATTTGAATCCATGAGTCAGTGACATTTCTACATTTTAAATTGTACTAAACTGGAAAAGTTAGGAGTATATTTTACTGAAAGCAAGTGAGGCAATGTGCACAAGATGTTCTTTGAGGATGTGTTAATTGGAGACTGTCCTCAACCAAAAAAAAAAAAAAAAACAAGAAGTCAACATTAATAAGTGATGTACTTAACTTCTGTATGAAGCCGATGCGTTGCCACATCATGTCTCTGTCACACTTTGCATTCTTCTGGAAGTTTGCAAAGTTTGGTGCAGCTTTAAGTTTGAATTTGTTTTTAGATAAATGGACAAGTGTTTCTTTATATATGCTGAATTATTGAAGAACAAATTGGTAGTTTCTGGTATCAACATATCAAACAAATTCATATTGTAGAGGGTATTATTTCAAATATGACAACATTAGTGTATCATGATGTGTTAAATTGCATGTATTGTATATATAATCTATATCTATAGAGTAATTAGAAACTATAAGTTGTAAATTATGAACATTTACCTCTGAAGTGAAGATATAAAGCTGCACAAATGTTAAGTATGTACTGCTGGCAAAAATATATTAAGTACTTTCTAACTTAAAAAAAGTCTCTCTGTGTCATTTTTTCACTCAAAATATTATGGAAAGTTACCTTAATAATTATTTAAACTGATTTAATTACTTCTACCATCTACTTTTGTTTTTTTTGAAAGACTATAGATTGCATGTTAAGGCAAAAAAAAAAAAAACAATATTAAAGATTAATTATATATTTGTGAGAGTGGAGTTTTTGGCAGAGCTCTCTCTTCCCATGAGGCTTTAACAGGAATATCATCTAAATGGAGAAGGGAAGATCCACTTATGGGAGAGGATTATGGGATCTTGTTCATCCGTCTCTTATTAAAAGTTCATGTACCCATGTGCATGTGTTTGTGCGCTGTGTGTGTGCGCGCGCGCGTGAGTGTGTGTGCGTTTGGATGCCTTTGAGATAAGGCTTCTGGACAGCGTGGGGGTTGAGCAATCAGACCGGGGCTTAAACAACTGGCCTGAACGGAACTTCCTTCCTCGCCTGGTCTGACAGAAAAAAAAAAGCCAGTGTGGGGCTTTTATAAATGGGGACCATGAGCAGCTTTCAGTCGCTGTACGAGCATCAGATCGCAGAACACGGAGTTTTACACCACTGGCATCTTTCCTAACATCGACATCATGACTCCTACAACACTTTTTGTTAGCGTGATTTTCCTCTGCGGGCTCAAGGAAACTGTCCTGTCTCTGCGCGGACACTGCACCGGGAATCACTGCTTTGCTCTCAGCCAGGAGCCGGAGGACTTTCCAGGAGCACAGAAAAGCTGCAAAGACTCGGGTGGGAAGTTATTAGTGTTCAGCTTGGAACACGTAGAGAAGCTATTTAACAGCTCGCTCAGCGGTCAATTCTGGTTGGAGCGGCGCAGCACCGACAGGTCACCGGAGGAAGCTGCGGTAGGTCCCCCGAAGTGCCCCTCCATATCCGTGTCGAGAGAGCGGAACTTCACGGTGATGTCGGAGCCGTGCAGCAGCACCCTGAACGGATTCATGTGCCAGTATACTTTCGATCAGATGTGTAGCGGCTTGCAGGCAGGCGGAGGAGCGCAGGTAGAGTACACCACCAATAATGTGGACTTCGAGCTCGACGATTCGGAAACGTTTCCACCAGGAACCGTCGCCGAAGTGGGAATGGTTGGCGCTGAATATCCGGAGTCGAGGCATGTGTGTGTCACCCCAGGTTGGATTCAAGCTCCCTGGTTCTGTGAGGTGATGGAGGGCGGCTGTGAGCACGGCTGCATCCTTGGAACCTGCACCTGTCCTGCAAGAAAAATACTCCACCCAAACAACATCACGTGCACTGACGGTCTGTGCGCCAAGAATCCGTGCACAGGTGTGGGTGAGGAGTGTCATGCCACCCAAGGAGGGTTCATCTGCAAATGCAAAGCTGGCTTTATTGAGGAGGATGGCGGGTGCTTCAACATTACAGTCTGTAATGATTGTGAGCACATGCTGTGTGACAAAGTCAACGGGGAGTATAAGTGTGGCTGCAGGAATGGGTTCATAGTGTCTCCTTTTGACCCCACTAAGTGTGATCTGAACTGCACTGAGAGGGACTGTCCAGCCAGGTGCATTTGGGATAACAACAACTATCAGTGTCACTGTTCTAATGGCTACATTAAAGACGCAAAAGAAACAAACGGCAGCAAACCCTTCTGCACTGACATGGATGAATGTGAGGATTCACCATGTGAGCACAATTGTGAGAATTCATTCGGTAGTTTCAGGTGTTCGTGTGATGAGGGGTTCAAGCTCGACGACGACGAGTCCTCGTGTTTACCCATGGAAGGCTCAGGCTACACTACTCCAGACCCCACACCAGTCGGACCTGACCCAATAGTTGCAGTCCCCTCATACATCAAGACCGGAAGCATCCTGGGTATCACCGTGTTCATGGTGATGTGTACGGCGCTTGTGTTTTTCCTGATCCGAAACGCTTGCAAACGCTGCGGCAAATTTGAGCTTTCCCAATTTAAACATCCAGATATTGATATTTTCTATCTGCAGCAGGTGACCACAGATACCTATAAGAAGTTATCCTTCGACAAACAGTTCAAAAATGACTCACAGTTACTTTAATCACACTTGTGACGAAGTATGCTGCTTTTTCACCTTCTTTTAATGCCACATTGCACTGTTTCCTCTCCTCAGAGCTGTCAATTACACACTATGGGACTTTTTCACAGATATAGGCAGTGATCGTAGGAAACTGTATATTTATCTATAAAAAGCTGCAATCACATACTGTAAAGTCTTAGATATGTGACTTTCAAAGGAAACGGCTTGATGCTTTTTATGATTGTAGAATTATTTTTTAAATGGCGTTATTGATAATGTGCCTTGTAGTTATCATCCTTATTGTTGCAGAAATAGAAAAAAAAGGGGTTTTCCTTCACAATTCGGCCAGTTTTTGGAGTTAAGGATAGCAATGAAAGGTAACGCTTTCTATGATGCCCATGTCTGTAATCAACATACTTATAATGCGTTATAATCTGTTTATAGCACTATATTGTTATAGTTATATTTTTAAAAATGCTTTATAATCATAACACATTTTAAATATGACATGTGTAATGACATAAGGTCAAATATGCTAATACTTCATAGCTGCTGCTCACTCACAGGATCACACTGTATGATTGTAATTCATTCTAAACTGCTTATCAGAGCTCCGGCTGACACATAGAGACAGACAACCAGACACACTCATTCACCAGTTGAACCTAAGCTGCATGTTTTTGGACTGTGGGAGGAAGCCGGAGTACCCGGAGAGAACCCACACTGACAGGGAGAGAACATGCAAAGTCCACACAGAAGAGTCGAACCCATGATCTCTTGCTGCGGGGCTAACTAGCATGTGGTCCCCTTATGGTCAGAATAAGTTCTAATATTTTGATAATGCATTATAGATATGACTTTGTGAAAACAATATGAGCGAATGACCTGATGTCTTTATAATATGCAAAGATCATCAATGCTTATAACTATAATAATGCTGTGCTAACATGTTATAAGTATGCATTTTATATAATGGCTCCATAGAAAGTGTTACCGATATCTTATTGAGAATAATAAGATGCTGTTAAGCAGAAATGGTACTAATAGAATGGTAGGATCTTTCTTTTAATTATAGAGCGGCTCCCTCAAAAGTTTTACAAATCCAGTAACAGAAACCAGTGTCTCGAAAAGACAAAAATCTTTCAAGCTTTTTGTGTGATTCAATGTCGTTGCTGTCTAACTACACTGTACTGTAGGCTACTGTAGGGAAGTTCTTTACTGTGCCTTGGTGTCTGCTTGACATTTTCATTTTTTATACCATATGGGGTTTTTTGCGTATTGAAACTAATGAAACATTCCACATATTGGCCGTAATATACACTGTATTTGTGCAAAGTTAAAGTTTATGGTTTTTATCTTTGGGTAAAATGCACATTATTTGTGTCTTTGTGTGTTACACATGCATACTGACCCGCTGTGACTGATGTCTGCTCTAGACGCATGCTACATGGATTTGCATTTGGATTTTTGGAGCATTTGAGACAGATATGTAGGTGTGACTAGAAACGGATGCATATTAACTCATGACAGCAAATATTCAGACTTTACAGACTAATCTTTAGATACATATACCTGACAGGTATCATCCAAAATCCAAATCCACATCGTGAATGTTTATTTTATGTGTAAACTTATAGATATTGGTTTGTCCGTGTGAACACTGAATTGTGAAGACTTTATTTGGGAATACAACTAATTCCATGATATATTACCACACAAAAATATTACCAATTTTTACAGTTAAGTTATATGCATGAGAACATGTTACCATATTTACTGATAATTCACTGCATTGCTACAGCTGACATTCGCCTGAGGTTGAAAGTTGTAAACTTTACTGTATAACAGAGTGCTTGTGGAGCCACTGAACATGAATGTAAAACTGCTGCTATGATCTACATAAATGAAAACACTTCTGCACCTCGTTATAATATGCCCAGCCACTACATGTCTGTATAACAGGCTTATTGCAACCTTTCACTGGATGACGTGTTTGATTTTTTTTTTGCCAGTGAATATGTCACTACTGAATGGCAAATAAAGTATTAAACACAAAAAGTTGATTTTGCTGATCTGTGATATTATGGATATAAGAAGTTTTAGTCGCTTACTTTAGCAACATTCATAACACAATAATTAGGAATAAAATACATAGGAGGTGTGAGGAAAAAACAACAACTTTGTATTCATCGTTTCCTCTATAAAACACATCATACACTGCATTACAGTCATAGAGTTACACAATAAGGAAGTGGAGTAAATGTGATGGAAAATAATAAACTTTGCAATTAGATATGTTTATTTCATTGTATTTTACTGTCTATTATCTCGGGATTTTCATTGTTGAGAACATATAAGTTCATGTTCAGAAGATGTGACAATAAGTGGAAAAGTGTGAATTTTAAAGTCTGACCACGAGACTAAACTATTTGCTCACAAGACTGGCGTTGGGAGGGGAGGGTCTACTGCGAATGGGGGGCGTATGGACCCCTTACGTGCGCGCGGCTTTGCTGCGTAAGTGCGTAAAATGCGTCCTTAATTGGGGATGTGGTCCGCCGTGCACAGGAGAAAGTTTCTGAAGGAACAGTGAGCAGCAGGCTGATTGATTGATCGCCGCTTCCTTCCTCCGCCGGAGCACTAACATGGAGTTGGGGGGTTATAAATGCGAGCAAAATATTTTCTCAAACAAACAAGGTCATAGACTGCTGGAACGCGCAACAACATAAACGGACATAACTAAGATTCAAACATGAAGGATGTGACGGAACTCCTTTTTTTCGTGTTGCTCGTGGGAAGAGCCGGCGGGATAGAGCCGAGTAGCGGATACTGCCTCGGTACCGAGTGTTTCACTGTGTCCCAACAATCTAGCGACTTCACAGCCGCGCAGAGCCATTGCTCAGGAGCAGGCGGCCACTTAATGACAGTGCGCTCCACTGTGTCTCATGATGTTCTTAATATCTTGTTGGGGAACTTCACGGGGCGCTTCTGGATCGGTTTGCACCGACCGAGCGGCTGTCCAGACGCTGCAGCCGAGCTGAATGGCTTCCAATGGGTGACAGGAGACAGCGAGAGCGACTTCATCAACTGGGTGCCGAGCTTTGACAACAACTGTTCTTCTCATCGCTGCGTCTCAGTTTCTCAAGATGACGAGTTTAAGTGGATCCAGGTGCCATGCGGCGATCATGCGGCTGGGTTTCTCTGTGAGTTTAGCTTCAGCGACCCGTGCAAAAGTCTAGCGGCTGCAGAGGGTGAGTCTGTCACCTACAGGATCCCCATGGGGTTTGTGGGGGAGGACATGCTGTCTTTGCCGCCTGGAAGCACCGCTATTCGGATGCCAGCTGAGACTAACTACGTGTGCTTCGGCTCGCAGTGGCTGCAGGCGCCATGGAGCTGCGAGATAAACGAAGGAGGGTGTGAGCATAAATGCGCGGTGGACCCCAAACATGTGCCATCCTGCTACTGCCCTCCTGGGCAAACCGTAAACCCTGCGAATAAAGTCACCTGCGAAGTGGCCATAGACGACCCGTGCATGCCTCTGCGCTGTGCGCACGCCTGCTACAAGAACGGAGACTCTTACGCGTGCATGTGTGACCACGGCTTTAAGCTGGCGCAGGATGGCAGGTCGTGCGTGGACTTCAACGACTGCAGGGATGCGCGGCAGTGTCCTGGGGACAACTTCATGTGCGTCAACAACGTCGGTGGGTTTCAGTGCGTCTGCAAGGATGGATACAAGCTGAGCGGAGACCTGTGCGTCGACGTGGACGAGTGCGTGTCCGCTCCATGTGAGCACATGTGCAGCAACACTCCTGGTAGCTACAAGTGCTCTTGTTATAGTGGATATAAAGGGGACCCCAAGTCACCGAATAAGTGTAAACTCCACTGCGGGAAAGAAGAATGCATCGCCGAGTGCGACCCGAATGACAGGTTCCAGTGCTACTGCCCTGACGGGTATGTATCGGATGAGAGGGGGGGCCATACAATGTGCATAGACATGGACGAATGCTCTTTTTTCTATTGTGATCAAAACTGTAAAAACACATTCGGAAGCTATGTATGCTCGTGCCAGCCAGGATATTCACTGGTTCAACAATACAAGTGCGTAAAAAACGACGACGATATAGACACAGATGGAGGGTCAGAGGGCTCCGGAGCGGGCACGACTCCGAGCATCCCCATCACATCCCCTGGGCCAAACCCAGATCCAACAAGCAAACCCTCCGCGGTGACAGCCGGGGGTCTCGTGGGGATTATAGTGTGCACTGTGTTTTTTATCTTTCTGGTGGTTTTTCTGGCTCATCACTTCCTCAGCGGCAGAGGGAAGAACACCGGTGCGCTCAAAGCTCCGGAGGGTGAAGCGCACGGCTTACAGCACGTGCCGAGTGATGCTTAGAGACAGCAAAGCATGACGGGTGAATGTACGGACCAGGCCTTGAAAGCAACAGACATTTTAGACAGGTTTTGAATGATGATTTCACAGCGACGCAGTTACAGAGACGTGGTTGTGGTGATGCCACTATTAACTGACTACAGAAATATTATACAAATATGCAAGTTTTCTTTCGTAGCCACTGCCTTGGAGGACTGGTTTTATTCAAGTCACATACACTAGATCCAATATGCTCAAATATGGCAAGGAACTTTTTTCTTAAGTTTGTGCTGGAACATCATTAAATTATAAAATGTGAATGAAGAATGTCTGTGTTTTCTTTGGAGAGATCTTTTAGCCACTTCAGTATCGGGTTACCATGGTGTCTTTTTATATGGCATCAAAAAGTAGATTTAAGATCTAAATTATCAACACTACAATAAAAAAATTTTTTTATTGTTGTGGATTTTTTAAAAAAAAAAGCAAATCCAACAGGTGTCTTTGCAGTAAATGGGTCTTTACACACATTTTATTAAAGCAACACTAAACACAGTGTTTATGTTGCTCTATTATTCAAATTTGTGTGTAGGCTCCGCCCCTGAGATTCAGCTCAAATGCAAGCAAAACCTTGGATTTGCAAACAAAAGTTTTTAGTCTGTAATAATAGATTTTTAATCACAACTAACTTGAAATAACTTGTAGTTTGGAAAGATTTGCTCTCAAACCTTTTTTGTTTGATTACACAATGAAGACAAAAGTGACCCCATAGCTCAGACAGGCTGACTGCCCCTCCATGTGGACAAAGATACGAATTACAGTTGGCCAATAAGAAGCAATGCTCATGCTTTCTGACTAACACACCCCATTACACTTTTTATTGCAACTGGCAAGACACAAAAACTAATAAATGTGGAATAATTATGCATAGTATCACAAATACTGGCAGGTGTCCTTTATTATACAATGTCTGCTTTACACTGAGTTTGAAATTCCAACACAAACTCTCAGCATTAATTTTCATCCATTCATTCATTCATTATCTGTAATGCAGGAGCTGATCCCAGCTGCATTGGGCGAGAGTTGGGGTACACCCTGGACAAGACGCCAGTCTGTCACAGGGCTGACACATAGAGACAGACAACCATTCACACTCTCACTCACACCTACGGGCAATTTAGAGTCACCAATTAAACCTGAGCTGCATGTTTTTGGACTGTGGGAGGAAGTCGGAGTACCCGGAGAGAAACCATGCACACACGGCGAGAACATGCAAACTCCACACAGAAGGGCCGCAGGCCGGGATCAAACCGACAACCCTTTTGCTGTGAGGCAAGAGTGCTAACCACTAACCACCGTGGCCAAAACAACAAACAAAACGCCTCTATCTGAAAAATAAGAAGTCTTACTGCAAAAACAAATGACAACAAAACTTACCTCCCCATCTAAGTAAAAACAGGAGAAAAGGGGGGATAACCAAACTGACAGTCCACTATTCAAACTGAACCTATTCAAACAAATCACCTAGTTCAATTAACACAAAAGGGTGAGGTTGGGAGATGAGGAGGAAGAGGGAAAATGCCTGCTGGCTGCAGCAGCCTTGGCTGACTTTACAGCAGGTGGCTCTGGCTGCAGCCAATCACAGCAGGGCGTGGAACTTCTCCACCAATCAAACAGCAGCTACGGCACACCCCAATCTGCATACAAAGAAGTTAACCAAAGACGCAGGGCACACATACACAGCAGTTTTACACAACTAATGACAACAGGCATAACAATGCACAAATACTATATGTTATGGTTCTCAAATGAGAGAATATAATCACTCTCATGTTTTTTTCCTATTAAGGTTTGGAACGTGGGTTTGACAAAAAAGAAGGCGTATCTTGATCCAATGCTAAAATGAATAATAGTAGGCTATAACAGACACAGGGAACATTTCACACTTCTGCTAGAATATGTTTAATTTCAATAATTATAAATAGCTGCTACACTTTGATGTAGGACTTTAACTTGGAACAGAATTCTTGCAGTGTTGTATTAGTACCTTAACTGAAGTAAAGTATCTGATTACTTCCTCCAACACTGCTAACAGTGAGATGAGTTAGAGGGTTAAAAGTTAGTCCAAGACATGCTGATATACCGCACCGATCAGAATCAGAATCTGTTTTAATAAGGAATTTGTTGTGGTATATTGGTGCATAAGAACAAAAAAATATTGTACAAAAGCACAGAGAGTGTAAAATGTATAACAAAAAAAGTCAACATACAAAGGAAAAAGAGCAAAGATATAAAAACATACAAATGGAAACAATATGTTCAAAAATATTGTGTTATATTATTATTTGAATGTGCAGATATGGTGACATACACTATTGCAATGTAACTAAGTACATTTACTCAAGTACTCAGGTCCTTACTTAAATATTTTTCATTTTCTGTAACTTTATACTTCTACTCCACTACATTTTGAGACAAATATTGCACTTTTTACTCCACTACATTAAGCTGACAGCTTTAGTTACTTTTCACATCAAGAATTAACAGAAAAAAAACACGCTTAAAATGAAACATTTTTAACAGAATGCTAAGCAGTTTAAATTAGCCATACCCTGACAAAATTAAAATGTTACCTACATAAATGCATTAATAATAATAATATATTTGGAATAGATTTTAAAAAAAATCTGAGACTTTTGATACGTTACGTGCATTTTGATGCAGATACTTTTATACTTTTACTGAAGTAAGTTTTTAATGCCGGACTTTTACTGGTGGAGTAATTTTTTTAAGACTCAGTAGCCACACAGATAACCTTTTTGTCATCTCAGTGAATTATTGGCCATTACATCATCGTCTCATATTTAAAGAGAGCAGATACCTTTTCCACCCCTGGTCAGGTGGCTGTGCATGGCGTTAATGTAACGTCTGGACCTTGTTGATGAGGCCAGTTGCAGAGGGGAACAAACCGTTCAACAGCTGGGGCGGTAAAATGAGGAAAGGGAGTTCTGAAAAAGGAAGAAGGCATTTGGTCATTTGGGAAATTGCGACATTTCTCTGTTAAGTCACAGAAAATCTCAGAGCAGAGGAGATGTTCAGTAGGAGCAGTGAGGTGGTCAGCAGGTCTGCAGGAGGGAGGGACCGACTCTTCCCACCGGAGAAACACCGCGAAGTCTCCCAGTTTACACAACTCCAGCACAGGTAGGAAGTCACTATCACTGCAAACTGCACGTTATCAACGATGTGGGACGGACTTGCTTCATTAGGCGATTTCCTAACATGTTGAGTGTCGTCAAGACATTGTTGTTTTGGAAAAAGTCGGAATTCGACCAATCAATACCCGCTGATAAAAATAACCTGCATTGCGTAACAAACCATGTAAGCCCTGTCGGTCAGAAAGCCTTAGTCTTAGTTCAGGGTAACTTATTTTACATGCGGATATTAAGGTGAAGCTGCTTACGCCTGTTTTTTGGACTGTTTTTGATAAAAATGTGTAAACTTGGAGTTGGAAACACGTTTCAGTGCCGCCGTTTATTAAGTTCACAGCTGTGTCAACACACAACAGGAAGAAGCATTTTAGACATGATGGTAATAACGTCTTTTGTGTTTTTCCTGGCTTTAAGGGTTGATTTGCATGAAAATTATGCTATTTCTATTTCTTATGCTATACTTCTGGACTGTTTTTGCTCCACTGCTCCTTGCATGGTGCGTTCACTTGTGTGTAAAAAAAAAAAGGATGGTTTGAATGCAGAGGTTGAATTTCCCCACTGTGGGATTGATAAAGTAATTAAAATCTTTTAGCTGTTTTGTTATTTGCCCTACCGTCATATTATATCCACATCACGGATGATTATTTATTTTTAAAAATATGTTAAGTGAAAGCACTAATAGTCACTCCTTTAATATCAATATTGAGGTATTTGTTAAAAAATATAATGACATTTCATATGGCCCAGCCCTACACAGATTAGTGACTAATTACAAAAAATAGCCTACCATATCATTTATATCCATTTGCTACATTACAAAGTAACGGGACCAAGCCTGTGAGAAGGTGAAATAAATATTGAACTGACCTTTGAATCAAAACCTCAAACATCACCATTACAAACGCTAATCAGATATAATAGTACTTAGCATGGCAGGTAGCAGCAGTAATGATCAATGCAATATTACACATCCCAGTAGTTAGCTCAAGGCAAACATGCTAACTATTCAAATCAAGCTTTATTATCAAAGCTCCCATCAGGCACTGATACTTTCCCCGACTTAAAGTTTCCCATATTTACTTTACGACCCATCCTCAATGATATTTGTGCTGCTGAGCCAATGCAACAACACTGCATTCTTTAAGATTTGCTCAATTTTAACTTTCTCTTCTCATCTTGTTAGGGCGAGGGCAGTATGAGGACACTGACTCTCCAGTTGGTTTTCCTTGGTTTATACCTACAGGTATGTGAATAACATATGATTGGTTGCACTTTTTTGTTTTTGCAAATAGAACCATTAGAAGACAGTAACAGGAAATGGGAAATGTGCTTATTCAAAAAAAAAAGAAAGAAGACTTATGTTTTTGCCTAGAATCAGATGAAAAAATCAGTCCTACACTCATCTGTATGGTAATATGAAGCTACTGCCAACAGTTGGTAAGCGTTGCGTAGCATAAAAACAGCAAGCAGCAACCTCTGGATCTGAAAGAGGAGCTAATTAAGTGTCTTCAACCTGTATTATATCTAATGGCCAGCTGGGGGCGCCTCT
>CAFUXE010000377.1:230701-242739 GCA_903364295.1 Serranus cabrilla | reverse complement strand
ACACGTTTCAGTGCCTCCGTTTATTAAGTTCACAGCTGTGTCAACACACAACAGGAAGAAGCATTTTAGACATGATGGTAATAACGTCTTTTGTGTTTTTCCTGGCTTTAAGGGTTGATTTGCATGAAAATTATGCTATTTACTGAACTTCTGGACTGTTTTTGCTCCACTGCTCCTTGCATGGTGCGTTCACTTGTGTGTAAAAAAAGGATGGTTTGAATGCAGAGGTTGAATTTCCCCACTGTGGGATTGATAAAGTAATTAAAATCTTTTAGCTGTTTTGTTATTTGCCCTACCCTCATATTATATCCACATCACGGATGATTATTTATTTTTAAAAAATATGTTGTGAAAGCACTAATAGTCACTCCTCTAATATCAATATTGAGGTATTTGTTAAAAAATATAATGACATCTCATATGGCCCAGCCCTACACAGATTAGTGACTAATTACAAAAAGTAGCCTACCATATCATTTATATCCATTTGCTACATTACAAAGTAACGGGACCAAGCCTGTGAGAAGGTGAAATAAATATTGAACTGACCTATGAATCAAAACCTCAAACATCACCATTACAAACGCTAATCAGATATAATAGTAGTTAGCATGGCAGGTAGCAGCAGTAATGATCAATGCAATATTACACATCCCAGTAGTTAGCTCAATGCAAACATGCTAACTATTCAAATCAAGCTTTATTATCAAAGCTCCCATCAGGCACTGACACTTTCCCCGACTTAAAGTTTCCCATATTTACTTTCCGACCCGTCCTCAATAATATTTGTGCTGCTGAGCCAATGCAACAACACTGCATTCTTTAAGAATTGCTCAATTTTAACTTTCTCTTCTCATCTTGTTAGGGCGAGGGCAGTATGAGGACACTGACTCTCCAGTTGGTTTTCCTTGGTTTATACCTACAGGTATGTGAATAACATTTGATTGGTTGCACTTTTTTGTTTTTGCAAATAGAACCATTAGAAGACAGTAACAGGAAATGGGAAATGTGCTTATTCAAAAAAAAAAAGAAAGAAGACTTTTATGTTTTTGCCTAGAATCAGATGACAAAATCAGTCCTACACTCATCTGTATGGTAATATGAAGCTACTGCCAACAGTTGGTAAGGGTTGCGTAGCATATAAACAGCAAGCAGCAACCTCTGGATCTGAAAGAGGAGCTAATTAAGTGTCTTCAACCTGTATTATATCTAATGGCCAGCTGGGGGCGCCTCTGCTGGTTGCAAAAAAAAGATGTCAGATTGCATGTAAGTCTACAGGAAAACTACAGTTCTTCTGCCTTCATTTATTACCTCAGGAATTTTGTAAATGGTCCCATTCAGAGTAAAACAGATGATAAAGTGGCCTATGCTTTAGGGCGGGACTACCTCACCATTACAGGCCGCTGCCACAGTGCACTGTCTGATGCATTGTAAAACGGGAAAGAAAACAACTTGGCAATGGCCAAAATGCTAAACCAACCACTGTGTTAAAACAGTCTGTGCCAACAGTAAGACAATCTGCAAACCAGCACTTGAAAAGTTCACTATAAACCATGTTTTGTATGGATTTAACAAACTGTTTCCCCCTGATTTGAGTCTTTTTCTAAGCTAATCTGCTGCTGGCTCCAGCTCCGTATTTACCATATAGATATGAGCATGGTATCAATCTTCTCTGAGCCAAATAGCAAAATAAGTGTGATTCCTAAAACATTGAATGATTTCTACGTGCAGGTACCAACGAGCTACTCATCATGCACTTTATACGGCCTAGTGGCTGATTGCAGCTCACGGTTCCTCCGCTGGGTTCCTGCTCTGCCTCGCAACATCACACACCTCTATCTACAGGGAAACTATATAAGTGAGATCAACAGGAGCTCAATCAGAGAATATGACCAGCTACAACAGTTAGATCTTGGAAAGCAGAATGTGCAGCTCATCATCAGGAACAACGCTTTCCTCAGGCAGAGAAAATTGACAAGGTTGGTCCTAGGCTTCAATAACGGCCTTCAGATGGAACCAAGAGCATTTGCAGGACTATTCAATTTACAACACCTCTTTTTGGACTATTGCGATTTGACAGACTCCATATTAGCAGAGAGCTATCTGCAGCCACTGTGGTCCTTAGAAACCCTTGATCTCTTTGGTAATAACATAGTGAGACTCCGACCAGGAATGTTTTTTTCAAGACTTACAAAGTTCCGCGAGCTAAACCTCAAATTGAATAAGATTGAAAGGTTATGTGAGGAAGACCTCATTGGTTTCCGGGGAAAAACCTTCACACTGAACTTGCAATCCAACCGCTTCAGGTATGATGTAGATTTTGACTGGGAGGACTGTGGGAACCCTTTCAGAGGGATGGCCTTTGTTGACCTGGACCTATCCAATAATAACTTCAACAACGCCAAAACAAAGCAATTTTTTAAAGCAATAGCGGGTACTAAGATTAACCGTCTATTATTCTCTGGATTCCAAGGCAAAGGCTTTTCCCATGACAACTTTCCTGATCCAGATGAAAGCACATTCGAAGGCCTCATTAACAGTTCAGTTAGCTCGTTAGATCTGTCAAAAAGCAAAATATTTGCTTTGAAAAGGGCTTTTTCAAGTCCTCTAAGAGATGCAATAATTATTGACTTGTCTTCAAATGCGATCAATCAGATTAACAGTAATGCTTTTGATGGTCTTGACGGACATTTACTAATGCTAAACCTGTCCTTCAACCTTCTCGGAGAAATATATTCTTACACATTTACCAATCTGACTGACCTTCGAATACTGGATTTGTCTTACAACCACATTGGTGTATTGGGAGACAATGCATTTAGTGGTCTTGACAAATTACAAATATTACATCTGACGGGAAATTCACTGCGAGACATAGGTTTTCCTGCCCAATTACCAAACTTAGATCTTTTTACGTTGGCTGACAATAAATTGAAAAATCTGTATAAAATCAGTGAACTGGGCAAGAACAGTTATTATGTGGACCTTTCAGAAAACAGATTAACACAATTGGAGCAGGTTTATGTCATTTTAACTCAGTTCAGACGTCTCAAATATTTATTCTTTAGTGGCAACTATATTAAGTGGTGCACACCAAGTCTGAACGTTACAATACCTTATAATAATAGTTTGCTAATGCTGGATCTTCATGACAGTTACCTGAATACAATCTGGGCGCAGGGGAGTTGCCTCGACCTGTTTGATCATCTGAACAATCTGATGGTTTTAAATTTAAGCTTAAACTCACTTACGACTCTCCCACAAGCAATCTTTCGCGGTCTAAGCTCGATCCAAGACATAGACCTCTCATATAATTCCTTAACCTATCTGCAGCCGGATATCTTTCCTATCAGCTTGAAAAAACTTGACCTCTCAAACAACTTTTTAGCCTCCCCGGACCCTTTGACTTTTCAGACTCTCAGTATCCTCAGCCTGGCTGCAAACCGTTTCCACTGCGATTGCTCTCTGGAGAGCTTCCTAAACTGGCTGAATGTGACGAATGTGACCTTCCTGAGCCCTAGTAAGGAGTACAGATGCGAGTTCCCAGCTGATCTACATAATGTTCCTCTGCTGGACTACTTCACAATAATACAGCCATGTGAGGAAGACGACGAAAAGGCCGTCCAAGATCTGAAGTTTGTTCTATTTATCTTCTCTGCTCTCCTCATCATCACCGTCACCCTCAGCGGGCTCATTTACACCCATCTCCGGGGACACATATTCATCATCTACAAAAAGATCATCGGCAGGGTTATCGAGGGCCCCAAACGGCCGCCCCCTGTGGACAAAGTGCAGTATGATGCCTTCTTCTGCTTCAGCAACAATGACTACAGGTGGGTAGAGACTGCTTTGTTGAAGAAGCTGGATGACCAGTTCTCAGAGGAGAACATCTTTCGCTGTTGTTTCGAGGCCAGAGACTTCCTGCCAGGTGAGGATCACCTTTCCAACATCAGAGATGCCATCTGGGGCAGCAGGAAAACGGTGTGCATTGTCTCCAAAGAGTTCCTTAAAGGTATAGTTTTTCTGACTTTGAACAGTTGAAAGCCCACATAAGTCTGTCTAGTTTTTGGCCTTACGATACTGGCTTCCCCCCTTTCTTTCAAGGACTAAAAAAGAAAGAATTATCTTCTAACTGAGTGTAAGATAAGAGGCTAAGAAAATAAATTTTACCTTTGGACTGTTTTCAGTCTTTATACTATGCTAAGCTAAGCTAATTTTCTACTGTGTCTAGCTTCATATTTAACAACAAATATGAAAGAGGTTCTGTCTTAACTCTCCGTCCCAACAGGAATAAGCACATTTCTCAAAATGTCAAACTATTCTTTAAAACAAGCCTCTTACAGCAGCTTACTGGTCTAAGGCTAGCCTACTAGCTAGCATCTTGGTCACAAGAAGACAGTATTTCTCTCATGTTTTGCTATTTTCTGATTTATAAAATGAAGAAATCCAATAGCTTAAAGTAAGCAACTTGGATGTGCTTCTTTCTAGATGGTTGGTGCTTGGAGGCGTTCACTTTGGCCCAGGGCCGGATGCTGGAGGAGCTGACGAACGTCCTGATTATGTTGGTGGTGGGGAAGGTGTGTACACGGCTGCTGAGTTACTTCCTTTACAGCTGTTGTCTGGGGATTAGCAGAAGTTATATTCAGACATTTAGGATTTTTAATTGTTGGTATATTTACAAAAATCCAGTAATAACTGATGTTTTGGCCACTTGGGGGCAGGGAAAACTAGCAGTGAACAAACAAGTTGCCTGTTAGCACATTAGGGAGATAAAGAGCAGCTGTGGTTTTGGTTGAACTCTTGAGAGAAATATCCGGCTCTCAGTTTAGCTGCTTAATACATCGCTTACATTGTCTTTCCTGCTGATTAGTGCAGAGCAGGAAATGCACAGTGGGTTTTAAGAGGTGACTGTCCTCACTCGAACTACGACACCATGTGTCATTTGCAACACAGATCATTATGAGCCATATTTACGTAAAGTAGTCATCAGCCACACCTATTCACTGTAGATGATAAAGAATGATGAGGTCCACTTTTGGCGGGTTGGTCAGACTTTGACCCAGGAGACTGTGGTTTGTGCCCTGTGTGGAAACAGAAGTGAAACATGTTATTTGAAGAAACTTAACTTGACATCCTTGCGTCACGCGTTATGTCCCAACGTAACTTCCACACTTCTGGGCCAGATGTAAGGTCGTTACAATGATTGGTCAGTTCACATTGTTCCCTTATATTACCAGTTTACCACACATTCTAGCAGTTAAGTGTATTTATTTAACTTTTTTTTAACTACTTTTTGTAATGCCTTACCGTTTACTTTTTTGACCTGCCCTTAACAATTTAGCTTCGTTGCCTGAATCTGACAAAACTGTGTTTCACAATATGAAAAGTTTGTTTAAAACAACTGAAAGTGAAACTGATTCAGGGTGCTTATGCATTAGGATTGCAGAGTAAGTCATTAAGAAGTGGAAAACTTTAAAGAAAAAGTAACAGAATGGCACTTAAAACACTTTTTTAGAAGATTCTTCTCCATAGAGCTGAGGGGAACTGCAGAGGCGGATGATAATACTCTGTGGGCTCACTATCACAAGTAAAACGTATAGTTTTGTAATCCGTTGTAGAAACGATTTATAATCGCTGCTTTAAAGGGTAATCGAAATCTTTTTCTCAGATACCAAACTTTCATCTGCTACTTAGGCTTCTCCTTGGTGTCGGATCAGTGACTCTGTAGAGAAAGTAGCACCAAAGATCAGTAAGTGATGGAAAATGTAGTACCTTCATTTCACCAGTAGATGTCAGGCAACTTTAAATTAACAGAAGGCAGAAAACAGGGGCTGTGCAATAAGATATATTTATTCATAACAGCAGATAATAATATTTAAAAATATAATTTTAAGTTTTTGACCTTCTCTGTTGACCTTTATCTCCATTTTAATACGAAACAACTCAAGGTGGCTCACTATCAGCTGATGAAGTGCAACGCAGTCAGAGCTTTCGTCCAGAGGAGAGAGTACTTAATCTGGCCAGAGGACCCTCAGGACCTGGAGTGGTTTTATGAGCGCCTCGTCTCAAAGATACTTAAAGACACGAAGGTGAAAAAGTTTGCAGAGGACAAAGCTGAGCCTGCACAGCCTGACATCCAACCCCAGAATCAGGACGATATCCAGCTGGAGGACATCAGAGCACCTGCCATGTGAATTCTCACTGACCTGTTGTTACCAACATCCACCCTCCTGAAGTGTCACCAGTAAGCAGGATGTTCTGGCTTAAAAATGCATGAAGTAGAGGCAACATGTCCTTCATATTTGAGTTCTACAGAACCAGGTGCAGAACTTGTCTGGTCCTGAACAGTTTTGCCTTTTAATTACCATTTATTTAATGCGCTGTGGCAGGATATTGAAGGGGACATTATGCTTATTTTCAGGGTCATCATAACATCATAGTAGTGATTATAGGGTTTATAATGTGTTATAGACATGGGTTTGCAAAAACAATGTGAGTGACCAGCAATTAAGTATTATGATACGAAGTCATTATAAAATGCTTTATCGTGTTATGGTTATGGTTAATAAGAATTATGAATATCTATGAGTGCTTATAACTGTAACACTCAGATTCATTCAATTATCATTATTATTATTAGTAGTATATTTTTATTTAATGATTTTTATACATTGCAATTACAATTGCCACATTTAAAAAAATTCCAATCATCCTATTTAATAAAAGAAAATTAAATCACAAAAACCACTAATACAACCAAGACATAATGAAAAGAGGAACAGGGACTGTTTGGATGTCTGATCGAGGAAAATTGTGAGTTCTTTAGATTTTAATTTACTGCTTTCACCACTAGATGGTGAGTGTTAGCTGTCCTGACTGGATGCAAAAATCAGTGTTCAGTGTTAATTAGTAAGTCAGTGATCACTACATAAACTGTTTCTAATTGCACTGAGTGTTTCACATTCAACAAGGGCTCCTTTTAATGAAATTATTTTGCTATAACAGCAGCTGTAGATGACACCATCTCTCTGAGCACTTGGGTTTATTGGACTGTAAGATGAGATTGAATCTGGGGTCCACAGGTTTCCTTTCATTTGAGCCGTGTGTCTGAAAACAGGAAGCTACTGGGCAGAGGAAAGCTTCCGTCCTGTTGGCCCCGGCCGCCTGCATCCTCCCGCTCTTTATGAGCCAGCTGTTCTGAACATTACAGCCCGTCTGCAGGCTCCTGCTGCTTATACACTGTGGACAGTCCATTAATCTGAACACAGTGCAGCATTAACATCTGTCTGACCTGCTCAGTTGTTTAAATTATGTTGGATTTTTACCACTGTTTGCCTTGAAAATGCTCTAGTATGCCAAAAATGTGGTGGGTATTATTTGGATAAAAAATAGTAAACAGGGACAGAAAGCATTGTGACTTTTTACTGTGTAATTCCAAAGGTTTGATCAATAAAGGAGCCCTAAAAGACACAGAAAGCAGTGAAATATTTCAGATGATCCAAAGATATAACTTAAATACATCAGAAAATAATAAGTTTAGATAAATCAAGAAAATGGAGCATTAAAAGAGATTAATGTTTAGTCTTTTCTTTAAACTCCAATGATGTAAAAAATGGAAAACCTTTTCATTTCAATCAAGTCTTTTTATATTTCACAGCTCATGTTATTTTTCTAGTTGTCCCATTTTTGATCTTGGCATGCATTTAATCACTTCCTGTTTTTTCCTTCTTTTTTTTGTTTTCTCACCACATTTTCAATTTTGTTAATTAAAACATGATAATGACATGACATGCATGTTTTATTAATAGGGTTTTCATTTATTTCAAATAATTTGCTGGCAGTCTAAAAAAGCCTGCTAAAAAGTGTTAAGCAATACATTTAACATATTTTTTGCTCTTACCTGTAGTGGTATTTATCACAAGACAGTTTTGGTGTGAATGGCACAGTTTTAGGTTTTAGAAATGTGGACCACAGAGAAGTCTGCTAAGTATCCAATTAAAATAAAACTAGGCCTTGATGAAACTTTTCTTGTGGTGCTCATAACGCTGATAAATGACATGTGAAAAACTCAACAGTACTGAAGAAAATCCACTGTTGTGATTACAGGTAAAAAATAAAAAAAAAAATAGGTGGACTGTCCCTTTAATTTTACTATTTACTGTCAGTTATATGTGACTTATCTTGGTATTTTTCACAACCTTCAAGTTTGAAGCTCAGTAAAAAAAAAAATGAGAAAAAAAATCTGCTTTTTCACAGAACAAATGAGAAAGAAGAAAACGATTTCACCTCCATTAATCTGGACCATTCCAGCAGCTTACCAAAATCTAATTTGAAAAGTGGAAGCAAATGTTTACCTTGTAAACAAGCTCTCCAGCTCCGCGGCCTCTTCACAGTTATTTCAGGCCTGCAGAATATACTTAGAACAGACACACATGCTTCTGAGATTCTCCCTCACAGGGAAATGTAATAAACCCTGCCCCAAGGCTATAGCTAATATTTGACCTCTGTTTAAGCAAATATAATTACGGGGATGCTCACGCAAGCCGGAGGAGGGATCCTCAGAGGGAAGTGGACTCATCTTCCCTGCAGTGATTGAGAGGAGGGGGAGAATACAGCAGCCATGGGGGATCTGAAGCTGTGGGCAACACAAACTGATCTCTATGAGCCAAAATAAGATCTTTCCTTCAACACAGGAGCATCAAGCAAGCCCAGTGTGGGTGGTTAACTTATGTAATGTGTTTTAAAGGGCTTGTTTGTTTGTGGAAGTTTGTTCTGGGGTTAAAAGGCGTGACAGGGATGAGAGGAAAGAACCAGCAAAAGCATAGCGGTACTTTTCCTCCCTTCTCTCGGACACCAGCAGTCTGTCTGAATGAAATGTTTTCGAGCTAGAGCAGCATTTGAGCGTCACACGTCCATTTTCCAGCTGCTTTTATGATCCAAGGTTGGTGGAAAGTAGCATTTTATATTGAAACTAATGCCTTGTGATGAGTTTATCATATTTCCACAGAAACCCCTCTGCAACCAGCGTGAGCCCACATGAGGGCCGTGAAATAATAAATCCCTTTATTTGAGATGTCAAAGCGCACTTTGAGAGTGAAGAACCCCTCGGTGGCCATGTGTAAAAAAAATAAAATAAAAAAAAAAGCAGAAAAAAGTGCTGTTGGATGGGCCAGCGTGCAACAACACGTGCTAATGTGATCCAGGGTGGCCTTCCAGTGGAGAAAACTGGATCCAGTGCTATAAAGGCAGTGTTGGAAGGTTTCTTTTAAGATATATTCCTCTACAGATTACTGAATACATGCCCTAAAATGTCATTTGCAATGCATTGCATTAGATTATTCATATCAAAGACCATATTCTAAACACATTGGATTACTCAAGGAAAACATCCCTGGCAGTGAATTGGCCTATGTGGTGCTACATTGGCTACCCTCCCAGTGAAGAAAACTACATGCAGTGCTACATATGCTGCACTTCCTCTTGCTCTTTCTTAATCCATCCATCCATCTAGTTAGCTAGCTATCCAGTAGAGTAAACTAGATGCAGTGATATATATGCTGCCCGTGGAGCAAGATGTCAAAAACGTGAAGAAGTGCCCTCCAGGATAATGAGAAGACACACAGTGCACAGATGAAAATCTCTCACCTAATCCACTGTGGAACTTAAAATTAACTTACTGAGAGCAAATCAGCCTCCACATTCCACACGGAGCAGTAGGACGGTCGGAGAGGATGACTGCTTCTTTTCCCAGCTGACCTCTGAGGAAACAGGTGTTTTCTGCACTTGGTTAGGATTAAGTAGCACAAAGAGAGATGGAGAGAGGGAGGTTGGAGGGGTCACAGAGAAGGAGGAATGAAAAAGGAGTGATATTATGTCTACATCTGTCACCTGTTTAAGTATACAAATAAAGACAGTTTTCACTTCCTGCTTAAAACCTTTGAAAAGTAACTTTTGAGCAAATTATTTCATCTCTACCTGAACTAGTGGAGGTCATTGAGTCTAGTGTTACTGTAAAGATTTTTATTATAGCTGAGCTTACATAGAATGTAAAAAGCCTCTGTGCTCCTTTAAAATTCTCCCAATAGTTTGGAGAAATCTTATATAGAAACCACAGGCTTTAACAGGCTTTGTTTCAAAGACAAAACAGGCAGAACAGTCAGCAGTTTTTGTTCCAATGCTGTCCTAGAAATATTACAAGAGAGTGACTCAGTCAAAATATATATTTGTTAGACAAGGAAAACCACTGCTGATGCTTACTTTGTGCCAGAGTGTTGTCTCCCTGTAATTAAAGCAGTCTGCTTCAGCAGGCCCAACTTGGAGCACTTCTGCCTGTTGATGTAATTCATGTAATACAATGCACAACACAAAGTTTTTTTCCCTACATCTATTAACCCGAACCCTCGAATGATGATGTCGGTTGCGTTTTTTTTTCTGCGTAAAAGTCCTGTAGGGGGACATAGATTTGAGATGATATCTGTATTAAAACCAGTAATAAAATCTGTTATTCTGTTGTAAATCAAGCCAGCATGAGCATAAAGAACAGGGCAGCCCAGCCCAGTTCAAATGCAGTCAGTGACCTCAGGCCAGATGGAACAGATAGCAGTGAAGGCTCCAGCCATTATGACACAATGAAACAGGTGTACACTGTTAGGATTAAGGATATACCGTCTTCATTGAACAGAGCCTCATCTCATATATGGCCTAAGTGTGTGTATACATGAGATATGAAGAGCCAATAGGACACAGCCAGGCAGAGGTGATAAAAAAGACATTTTAATCATACAGTACATGTTTTATCTGAGGCGTGTGCTGACTTGAACACAAGAGCACACTGAATTTTACACTAGCTCCCACAAGTACAAAAGTGTCAGGCAATGACTTTTTTTTATCAGCTTGTAAAATATGGCACATTTTGTTATGGTTGATGTGATCATATCTGACAACATATATTGATAATTACACACAATATCACAATATATACTATAGCATATCATGTCGGTGCAAATGGCTGCTGAATGAGTATATGTTACACTGTAAGCAAAGTTTTACGGAGGTGCCTTTGTGAAAAGGCAATTGTTTCCCATAATGATACAGCCTTGTCAACGGTGCGTTTCACTTTAAAAATTAAACACATAGTATGGCACGTGAAAACCTGGTGAGTACAAAAGCAAACATGTAAACAGATTATATTTAGTGGGTCCGTGCTGTTTTATGAAACACATTGAGGCACTTGGTCAACAAAAACATCACAAACCTTATTTGATTCATAGACTGTATGAAGACTGGCCGACCTGTTTCCACTTCCTATCTTTGTCCAAAAGTGAAGCCAAAATGTCCCGGAAATGGTTGCTGCCATCTTGCGCTATCAACTTCCCGCCAAAACACACGCTGCTAGCTTTCAATCATGATGTTACTCCACGACTTTATAGCATTAAAAAACAAATAAAAACTTTTTAGTTAAATTTTAGTTTGGCTCATTGGCTGTGACATTGAGGTGATGGGGTTCTTTACTGCAGCCGGCCAACGGGGGGCGATCAAGCTGTTTTGGCGAGTGATGAGCCAATGAAGCCTCATGAACAGTTTTCTTTATTTTCTGAGCCCACTAGATGGCGCTCTCTGTTCAACAAAGTGCTGGAAGCACACTCCATTATCATAGCTTGAGCTTTTTTCTTTAAAACAAGAGCGCCATCTAGTGGGCTCAGAAAAATTTACAAAATTGTTCATGAGGCGTAACTGGTGCATCACTTGTTTAGGCTTCACTTATAAGAGCTGTCAGGCCTTCCATCGTTGAATACGGTCAATGGTTTGATTGCACAGAGACACTGTTTATTTTTGGACATCTGCCACTTGTTCTGGTTTGACTTTCTATTAAAATACTTAATTTATCATCAACATAAGCTTTCAGAAGAAGGATTGGTGTTTATTGCAATAGGAGGCACGCTGGTTTCAGTTTTTGGCAAGTTAAACTCTGAAGCTGAATTGCACTTCACTTTCAACGTCCTGTTAAAACAGTAGAGTTTCTTTGGAGAGGCGGAGGA
>CAFUXE010000377.1:204404-224995 GCA_903364295.1 Serranus cabrilla | reverse complement strand
TGTTTTCAAAATCTTACCTGGCACATCACAGAAGAACTCTTTGCTGAAGTCCCACTCTGCTTGCCGTTTGTCTCTATCAAAGTGGTCCTCGGGCCACCTGGGCTCTTGGTGACTAAAAAAAAACAAAAAAACATTAGATTTTAACTTAAAAAAATAGCATTTCATTTGATGCTTGGAAAAATAACCACAGACTTTTGGACTGGTATCATGGAGCAGACATTGTTTACAAAGAGTCTGCTTCTGCTTCTTAAAGAGTCTTTAATGAGCTGACTATTAAAGCAGTGGGCAGCAAATCTTACTTTTATAATGTCTTTATTCTGTTCTTTGAGATTTATGGCACTTAAGTTGAAAGATAGTTGGAAAAAATAAAGAACCATCTTTTTTTGAAATGCAAATCCTGAACTCCTGGAGAGGGAAACAGTACATCTGCTAATTAGTACAGCATGAGACGGAACAAAGGAAGACACTCAGTTTGCATGATGTTATAATCATGTTGTTGTGTCCCAGGCTGCAAAGACAGCGTGATACAAAATGAAGGAAGCAGATCTGATGCTTAGTAATGAAATAAGCAGCGGTAATAGCTGTTCCCCCCAAAATCAGATGAATGACGCAGTGCATTACTAGGATACTGGTGTCATTATTATAATAACTATAATAGTAGCTCTGATTGAACAGGGGACCAGAGGGGGTGGTGTGCTGACAGCTTTTTGGCGTGTATGTTTGTATTGTGTGTTTATGTGGCCTTTCGCAATGATGCTGCGGCCATGATTTCTGAACAGTGCAGTGTCTGCGTGCCAGTGAGCGAACAAGGATTAGGGTTCAGAGAGGACTTCTTTCAGTGTGGATGTTTTTTAGGGGCCACGTCCTCTGCTAGAAACAGGAAGGCAGAGTAATCAGGCGGCTGTCAGAGAGACTGAGGCATTGACAGACGGACGGGATGATGCAAGGAAGCTTGCTGACAGCGGCGGAGGCCTCTCATACGTACACCGTACGACTATAAGTACACAATTACATCTGCAGACAGACACATGGAGCGAGACACAGAGGAAGACAAAGACAGCCACAGACACAGTGGGAGACAGAGAGATGCAGACAGAGAGAAAGATACAGGCCCGAGCTGAAAGGATCCATTTTCTCAGCAGCAGAGTGGAGCTACAATGTTTCATGGATACAGGAAACAATATCTGACTCAAAAGGGTTAAACTAACTGCAATGTCATCCATCAGCGACTGCTGTCACGGGGAAATATCAATGGAAGGAGACAAATATTTGAGGTTATTGGTTGTTTGGTATATGTCTAACTTCAGGCTAAACTAATGCAGATGTAGCCAAATAATACTACTATAATACTCTGCTTATATTGGTAAATACAAGCAAAAATAATCCAATATAAGCAGAGCGAAAGACAGACACCAGACAGAGAGACGGACACAAAGACCTGCTCTTGATTAGTGGACAGCCCAGTGGATGACCTTGTGGACGGACAGATCTCTACTTCACTCCTCTCTTCTTTCAAGAGGGGATTCAGACTTTTCAGCATGTCTGTCAGCAGTGTCCTTCAACTCCTCTGCCCCCCCCGATCACTACCCTCAGGCTCCAACCCCCGACTCCCCCTCGACCCCTCTGTGACAGAAATAAAATAGTGGGCTGCATTTTAGCAGCTGGGTGCAACAATATTTTGCTTTTTGTTTGCTGTGCTGTTGATTTACAGCGGTGTTAAGTAGCATTGGACTTTTTTTTCCTTTTACTTATTGCTGCGAACATTTGACATTTAATGGCTACAGAATAATGACACCATTAGTGTTTTAATTAATGGGCTTTATACCTCACTGCATGGAAATGAAAGTAACATTGCTTTCCTAATTCTGTAAAAAAATAAATAAATGTATAAGTAATGCATAGACATGTAGTGATTTCTTATTTATCAAAATAAGAAATTCATCCACATGGTGAACAGAAAAAACTCACATTTAACAGGAATTTAATTGTAAGCCTCTTAAATGCAGCAACAAATTGCTCAAAATTTGGAATAAAAATGTCATTATACAAAAACTGTTACAGATTATCAGGTGAGCGTGTCATGTAAGACATGAAAGGAAGGAAAAGCCCATCTGATTGTCTGATTTTTGACAAAACAACATGAAATTAAATAATAAATAATAATTAATAGATCAGCCCCATTGTCACTTTTACTCAATCCAGCTGTTTGAGTTGGTATCACCCCGATACCTCATATTAATATCGGATTGGTGCATCCCTGCTGAGGAAACAAATGCACTGTTTCCTGCCCTGAGGGAAAGTGGGTGTAACTAGCATGTTTGTAATATGTAAGTGAAGTTACTTTTTGGCCTGCTCATCGGCATATTTGAAGGGGTAGTTGGCCAGCGTGGCTTTATAGCCCGTGTTCTTCACCATGTTGTTCCATGTGACCAGTCGCTGCCCAATGGCTGTTCCCCGTGGCTCAAAACCCTGTGGAGAGACAAAAGCTATGATAAGCCAATACGGTTTTGATAGTGGAAGAAAGTCCTTGTCCCAACAACATTACGGTCTAAATAATGTACACTGACCATTTAAGTCATCATACAGTAGTTCTTTTACTTAAAACTCACATGCTTACTCACGGAAGAAGACATTTTTAAAAACCACTTCCAGCTAAGTCTGCTTGTTCTGCAAGTGGATCGCTTTGAAAGTGAGCTGGGTTGACAACATTACTCCTAACACATAAACATACATATTCAAGGAAAACCAAAGAGAACTGACACTGCTCTTTATTACTGTCAGAGGGCTGCTACTGTTTGTATGTCGAGTGGAAAATCTCTGCCTCATAAACTTTGATTTGTGTTTAAGTAAACTTAATATATTTAAACAGCATCTGGGCTGAAGCCATTTCGACCTGGGTGAGGCAGAGAGGAAAGTATCATGGCACTGTACTCACCAGCAGTGGGTCAGAGAAATCAGGCAGGTCTGGCACCAGGACGCCCACCAGGGCGCACACCACAATGAGAACTGTGCATACCCCCAGCACCACCACCGGCCAATCAGCTATCAGCTCAGCATAGCTGGAAACAAGAAGCAGACCTGAAGTTAATGTCAGTTACATATGTAGCAAGAGAAAAAAAAGTTTCTATAGATTTTTATGGAATTTCCTTGAATTTTTAAAGGACTCATGACCCGTTTCTATTACTGAATGGAAGAAACTCTGAGAAACAATGCAGGTTTTAGCTCAGATGGTTGTTCTAAGAAAAACAACAACCTTTCTTGACATTTCAGACAGAAATGCGATGCATTGTCAACCCAAAAAGGAGGGAGACATAATGCAAAAGAACACAGTGAGAAATTAAGATATCCATGTGATAGTAAATGCTAAATATAATTGACGCATATTAGAACTAAACTGCATTTAGTTATATCAGCAGCTACAGAAAAAACATTTCTAGATATGTTAGACTGCATAAAAACCTTTTAATAAAAGTCATGAGTTTTCGATACTTTCATAAATATAACTAATTTCATACTTTTCCAGGTTTTCTATGACCGTGGGAACCCCAACATGCTCACGAGAAATTAATATTTACATGATGAAAAGTAAAATCAAGTTCCCCAAAAGTGAAGTGAAGCCAAAACGTCTTGATTGCCCCCTAGTGGCGGGTTGCAGTATGTGCAGAAATCCCACCAGTCAATGTCAAACAAAGTTCATATTATATTAATTTTTCTCAAAGATAGTTTGTCGTTGTATTGTTATCACACTGTTTGATGTTTGTTTGATTCTTCCAATAACTTTTAAATAATTCAAGTATTTGATGCTATAAAAATGAGGTATGAAATCATGATTGACAGGTTTCATTGACTACCAATTGAGTAAGGTGTTTGGATACCGCAGCTCCAACACAGATCACTACTGTGCACACTGTGGCTCCCAATGAAATCAGAAGTGCAATATCTGCCAAATATGGAATATTAAATTTTTTTCGGGCTGAGATCGAGTCAGACTCTTATATTTGAAGGCAAAAAGGACACACAAGAAGGGAATGGAAAGTTTTAAATGTAGCTTTCTCCATCTTGGCAAAGGTAGCTGCGCAGGTTTTCAGAGACTCTATCCCTACGTGAAACTCATAACACCGGTGATTTTGCCCTTGAACCTTTCTGAAAGCTTGGAAAAAGATGGAATCCCCTATTAAACAGTGTCTTGGATTAGATTTGAGACAGCAGAGTTTACTGCAGTGTAACAGAGAGATGAGGACGTCCAAACTGCTGAATAACAGAGGCCAGGTACAGAGAGACGCACAACTCCCATCGATAACTCTCATGACTCACTACTGAGGAATGACGGCTCCACAGGAGCAGTGATGGATGGATGACACAAAGAAAGAGAGGAGGAGGGGGAGAGAGCTTTACAATCCAGAACATCAACACAGGAGAAACAGTTTTTGGCAGGACTCACCTTTTCGGGAATCGAAAGGGCCTTGCAGGGCTGAAAAACAAAAAGAGGGAGATAAATCAGGCTTACATTTTGAACTCAAAGCAACAGCCGATAAAAAACAGATTTGCACAGACTTTTGTGCAACAGTGGACATCTTTTCTTCATAATCCTGTCTTTCCTTTTTCCAGCAGCAGTGCACACCTTGGGTACTGGACCACTGACAACATTGAAACTGACATGGCTGTCAAAACCACTTTCCAGTGAACTTCTCATAACATGCTTTGCTCCTTTTCCAAACGCTTTTCAGATGTGACAGGCAAGTGCACAGTGCTTGTGTTTCTAATATACATCTCAGGACAACTCAGGATATACACAAGAAATAAACTGATTGACACAGACATGAGAAATCCTGACTGGGTTAAATGGATTCTGAGGGATTTCTGATTTCTGCCAAACAAAATCTAAAAGGGATCTGGACCCAAAGCCACGAAGCCACCTGGAAAACGCACCACAACTCCACAGAAACCTCTTCAGTGGAGTCTTATCAATCAATAAAGAGCACGCCAGGCCACAGCAGCTCTTATCACATACACTCCATGACCCACACTGCAGTGAGACTTTACTTTGTTATGTTCTGCATCCTATATAATGTGGCCTCCTGATACTGCGGGGGTGAGACCAACACCCACTCAGAGGCATATGAAGCCTTCAGCTGCTCAGGATCTATCTGGACTTCTCGTCAACTCCTCCTGGGAGCGGCGGGGAAGCGTCCGGTATGCCGGGAGCAGCAAACGCCCCGGGTGGAGGGGAAGAGGAGGGAAGAAGAGGAAGGGGGAGAATCAGATACGGCCACCTGATCACAGCGGGGCTCCAGGAGATAAATGATATGGGCTTTAGGGATCAGAGGGATATTAGAACTAGTGTATGTGGAGAGAATACAGACGAAGGAGAGTGACAAAGAGCCAGTACATACTGTGATGTCCTCAAGTCTGGAAAAGCTAAATACACAAATTAGTTAAAGGGGGGAGTGCTGTAGTACGAGCAGTACTTTGAAGCTCAGTTGAGATATTGTCAGTCACTCAGCCTTTAGTCTACTACAGACATTTTGGTCGTCTGAAAATCTACTTCCTGTTTTTGACATGTTAGATCCAATGGTTTTCATGTGAGTCAACCAGCGTGTTAAACTTCTCAATGTTCTTCAAAAATCACTCCAGAAGAGTCACAGCCTTCATCTGCTGAGCTGATGGTTCACATTAAAAAAATCTTGAGAGTAAAAAGTCATTTTTTTAGCTTTAATGTTATTTTCTATGCATAAACTCCCATACAACAAGTGGTAGCATTTTAAAGAAGCACTTATTCAGCACATTTTGTGTTTTTCTTAGTTGCAGAGAGTTAAAAAAAAAGAAAGAAAAGTTTGGTTTAAACCGATGATTTAAATGTGTTAGATTCTAAAGTGTACCTAGTGAATGCAGGTTGGGCTGGTGAGGTTTAGGCATGAGGACTGATAATGGTTAAGTTATTAGAGTAAGCCAATCAGAGGCAGAATAGGGAGGGTTAAGGCTTCCAGTAACTATGTTTGACGGGTACGATCAATCATCTAGAGTAAATACCACAAAGAGCAGCTGTCACACACAATGCAGAACAGCAACAATACTGCTGGCCACAAAAACCTGCGGCGGGTCCATCCAGGCCTTTGGTTGATACATGGCTTTATGAAACACCAGTGATTATCGCTCTAATGACAATTTGGTCGGACAAGAGCATATATTGAGCACATCAGTGGCAGATGTTTTCAATGTGACAATGTACAGAGTAGGATAGAGTCTCTGGATTAGACAGACCATCTCTGAACAAAGAAATGGTCAGATTTCAAATACATGTTTTAGTACATTACAGACCCAGCTGCCCCTGAAGGTTCTGAGATTGGCCTCAGCTGCAGCCAATAAGGTCATTAGCACTCAGGACATTAGAGATTTAGGCAATCTGACCAGAGGGCCCGAGAGGTTGTTGTCGTATTTTTGCTCGGTTTGCCGTCAGAGTGAAATCTGCGGAATGTTATAATTAGCAGTAATGGGAGGCACAAATGAACTGGAGCTGTTGGTGAGGAATTCTCCTCCCTGGGGGGCGGGTTGTAGGAAGGCTGTAAATCCCTCCAAAAGTTTCACTGGACACGTTAATATGACAGCCAGATGTAAAGTGGTAAAGTAGGTTTAGAGCACAGTCTCTGAATACAAACACACACAGACACAAACATTGCCAGATATGCATGTGATAAACACGGAATTGTTAGTTGCTAAAAACTGAAATAAGAATGTGTTTTTGTGTTGTTCATGCTCTCTAATATTGAATTAGTTTTGATTATAATAATATTACTGACTTCTTCCGTAGGGTTGACTTTCCCTTCATCTCACAATGTGACCTTTAACCTGGTTTAAACCAACAATGCCTAATGAAAACCACATTTCCCTGCTCTTCTTTGAACCAGTGGCCAAGGGAAAATTCTGTATTGCTAATGTAATTCATTTCACTGTGCTCCGTCTCTTGGCTTTCCATGTATGGCCTTGAACTGCAGACCTCAGGACACAGATATGGCCCGAAATGGAGAAGACGAGTTATTGGAAATTGTTGGAATGGATTCATAAAAGTGCTTTCAGGCATATCTATTTGTCTACTGAAGGTCTGTTTTGAATTTTGCTCTGCTGCGCTCCAATCTGAACCTATTTCAGCCAATTGGAAAGATGCGGAGAATACCTGAGCTGGCTATTTGGCCCCAGAATCTTAAACGACAAAGATGAATAGATCAAGATTCCCTCAAGTCAAAAGCAGTAATTCATTGCATTCTCATGAAACTCAGGTGACCTCTTCAAAGCAATTTTAGGAGATCAATTCAGGATCTGATGAGCTGAGAACAATTTCAGTCCCTGAAGCTTTCATTTTGGACTAAATAGTTTTTTTTAAATCCTTAAAACAGCTTGAACTAAATAAAAAGGTTAAAAAAAAACAGAGAGTGGTGGTTGGCGGTTAGTAACAGAGAGAGGCAGTGTTGACTGATGATCACAGAGGCTCTAAATTCAGCAGGATGACAACCCACCGCGTCGGGTTTCCTCCCCAACTCTCTGATCACTTCTGCTCATGACGCCTCTAAAACAAACCTGAAATTCCAACACTCTCTCGCTCTCTGAATCCAACTTTCTCTCCCTGGCTTCTGCCGTCTCCGTTATTTTCCTTCCTTCTCCCCTGGCCCAGACTAACCTTTCAGTGTTATTCTATTTACCAAAGGGAGAGTGTTTCAGGATCACTGGGCTAATTAATAAGGTAAACACAGACCGCCAGCCGCTCACTCAGCACTGTGCTGACAGAGGGGAGAAACAGAGAGGCAGTTGGGGACTGAGTGTGTGAGCGTAAGCTGTGTATATGCGTGCGTCCGCTTGGATGGAAGTTGACGATCGCATAAGAAATGTGGTGACATTTTTGGCGGCTATGCTTCAGAATTACCAAATGAGTGCAAAGTGTTTATAGCTTCCCAAGAGCTACGACCGGTCGTCACACAGAGGGGCGAGAAATAGAAATGGTAGACACTTTAGGGCAGCCTAGTGTCAAACGCATACCCATTGTCGCACTTGTGTGTGTGTGTCTTTTTCCGAAAGCTAAAATAATTGTTGGAGAAAGCTCACTAATTCCAATGTTGGAAAGTTGTGAGTGGACAGGCTTTCAGACTGAAGGGGAAATCCAACAAGCACTTCACTTGCAGCACACCGCCCGTAGCAAGAAAACTATTAAGGGCAGATGCACGTATTTTCTTGGGCGATTCCAATTTCCTATTTTTTAAAGTCTGACCTGCTGATTCCGAGTTTCTTTCTAAGAACAGTAACTGAAAGCATACAAAAGGGTTTTTTTATACTTTTTATATTTTCATGGGAGATTTAAACCCAAATGTGTGTTTAGAATTAAACACTGACAATTTAAAAAAAAAAAAAAATTTCAAAAACTTCTGTCGCTCTCACTCAAACAAATTTGCTCCAAGTTACTGGACAAAAAAGATCCAAGTGATAATACATTGTAAGACCTCCCACTTTGTCTGTCACTTAAATAAAAGAAGTTGGTCATATAACAATCCAATGTAGTCTGACCATGAGCTATGAGATTGTGCAACAATGGTATATGCTCCATTAGTCAACAAATTCAATGTTATATTTTAATATATATTTAATATGTAGTTCTTAAAATGTATGAAAAGTTATGCCAGGTTTCAGGTATTTTCAATGTTCAAGGTCAAAGGTTGTTTGATATAATAAAACATGTCATAACCTATAACAGAATATGTAATGCAACATCAGGAACAAAAGATATTAAGGTGGATATTTTTCTGTTGGGGGTAAATGTGACTATATTTGCCAATACATGTGCCTGCGTCTGTATGTGTGTGTTATTGTACAGGAGTGTGTTTGTGTGCCGGCGGGATCAGGGTGAGGGTTCAGAGGCAGTGGGGGTGGGTTAACTGTCAACAGACGGGCGGGTAAATACTTCATGAACAAGGCCTTCAAGTCGGAGCAAGAGCAATTAGTGTCAACCGTCAGGCTGCCGGGCCCGCCTCGCCCTGATTAGTGCCTCACTGGAACGCTGCACACAATTAGAGGCTCGACCTAGCCATGAAATAGGTCCAAACTACCAGCGCTCTCACTCAAATGACATCATGAGAGTAGTTAGGCAGAAAGACACTGCACTGTGCCTGATAAGTAGGCTCGTGTGTGTATATTTACACAAAGACTCTTATGACTCAAGCAGCATACTGAGAGGAATATTAACAACCCTCTAAAGGGCCCAAGTGTGAGGCAGGATGACATTAATATGACCACAAATGTTAAGAAGGCCCAAGGGGGGTAGAGGATAAAACTACCCAACTAGTGATACCTGTTAGCGAAATACACACAGCTCAATGAACAATTCTAATGATTAAATATGAAATCTTGACATTTTCTTAAGACCAATTTTTTAAAAAATTGCATTTTACGTTACATGTGACATGTGGCTTGTCTAATAAAAATACGTGAAAATGAATTAGGACGAAATTAGTGGAGCTTTTCTGTAAACAGGTAATAAAACCCAACTGTGTGAACACTGTGACCTATAACTCAATATACAGGAGAAATACCTGACAACAGAGTCAAAAGAAGTGTTATTAAGTGTCAAAAGAAGTGTTATAAAGTGGACATATTTTCTTCAATACACTTCTCTGAATCACACTGACCTCCAAATTGTGACATGTAAGAAGTAAGAAAATGAATACTTGAATACTTAGGACATCTCATGGAAACCAAATGTGAAGGTCAATAAATGTAAGAGACAAATGTTGATAATAAGTTTCAAGACAGCTCGATGTTCTGAGGAACATTAGCTTTCAGCAGTAACACAGTGCGATTCACAGGGCATCACGTTTCTAACAGGCCTCCAATAAACACTGGAACAGGCCTGTGCTGTTTAAACACAAAGTTTAAATGGAGGTCAGCTGGGGACACTCTCCTCTCATTATCACCACAGAGCCGGAGACATGGGACTTTTTATGGCAACATAAGTGTAGTAACTGCCATGTAGAGGAACCTCTATCATGCATTACCTATCATTGTGAACCTATGCATATGTCATGTATGAATTTGGGTGTATTTTTATATTAGCCACGTCTGGATTTCACGTTACTATAAACACTTTTATTTTGGAAATTCCAGCAGTCTTTTGAATGTCCAGCAGGGGGCGTCTCCACTGGTTGTAAAAAGAAGTCCACTTGTATAGATGTCTATGAAAACAGACAGACAGATAGACATAGAAAACCCTATTCTCACTTGATTCATTACCTCAGTTAACATTTTGCTAACAAGTTTATGGACTTAATCGCTAGTTTCAAGTCTTCTAACAGTATAATTTTCATCTTTCTAATAATATAGATACCTCCATTGTGTGAATGAGCTGATGGCAAAAAAAAACAGGGTGGCAATGATCAAAAACAAACATGGGGACCCTTGGAATCCCAGACTCCAGAGTCCATGAACCAATGGGTAACGTCACAGAAACTACATCCATTATATTTTTAAATTACAATTACACAGTAAATATAGAACTACAAGTACGGCGAACTTTGGCTGAAGAGGATCTTCTTCGCTGGTGGCGTGAACAAACCAATGATCAGCATTTTTGTTTGGCTAACAAACCTTTACAAATTTTATGACTCTAAAGAATTTCTATAACTGTAGGTTTTGGGAAGAGAAAATTATATTTTTTGTCAATTGCCCCATCAATTTATTGACTAATAGTTTCAGCCTTACATCTATTTATATTCTGAAGCTGCAGTCAGTGGTTTTTCATTTGTGCACATGTGTGCATCCACGGGTGAGCATGGCCTTTTCTGGCTGCACCTGCCATTCCCCTGAATTCTTGGAAGTGAAATATGGGCGCACACAAATTCCAGGCATACAGGATTTCAGCACTGTAGCCAATAGTTACAAGCTGTCAGTCAGTGTGACGTCTTTATTATGGCTGCTCCTCGCCTCATCTTTATGGCTTTAAGCTCACAATCTTTCAAGCCAAGCACATGCAAGGGTGTGATCTTCACATAAGATTCTTTTTAAGTGGTCCAGGGCAAGAAAAAAACAATTAACGCTTCTCTTCTGTTTCGTATAACTTTCTACTACAAGGCAAAATATAGTCCATAACTGGTGAGGAGTGCCAGCAGGAATCTCCGTTCCAGATGAATGAAAGTGCCTGGCCAGAAAATCTGAATCCAGAAATCCTTCTTAACCTGCCAACCTTACACTGCACGGCTGAGTGCAACTGTAAGCAAGCCAACTTTAAGTGGGTATGTGTGGCCAGTGAGAACAGCAGGGTTTTCAACAGACCTCCCGAGGTGGAACCAATGATTTTCACCTGCTCCAGCACCAAAGATCCTTCAACTTCCTCCCACAGACATCTGTTAAAAGAGCTTGCTAAAAAAGATCTCCAACAGATATAAAGACAAAAGCCACAGAGCAGCAATCATGATCAAACAAGGATCCCTAAACTAGAAAAGTCCTCCAGAGTAAGTTTCTAATGCAAAGTAATCAACAATCCAATGCAATTGCAATGCAATGTGAAATAATCAGTACATGTTTATTCATTTTATTAAATAAAAATATTGGTTTTAATTTAAATATCAAGAGAAGCTCAGTAATAGAACCTTAATAAAATCTTGCTGTGAGTTGATATAGGTGTAAATGATTGTGTTAAATGGGCTTATTATAACATTTTAATCTAATTGAAGTGAGCTGAAATAACATGGCATTTTCTAAAAAGATTTATAGAATTATTTAAATTTGATGTAATTTCATTGACTTTCTGATTAATTAGATTCTTAAAATGTTTATGGTGCTGTTTTCTGTTTTAAGACTCATCTACAAGCACCAAGTATAGTAATATATTATTATGTTTCCTATTGGCACAGTTCATAATGTTTGTATCCATACCCGGCAAAATAAACAAACATATAAATATATACATATTTTTTACCACCTCCAAAACATCTGGGGATTCCCACAACGACATTTATAGAACTGCTAATTCACTGACTGACTGTACTGCTGCTGTACTCACTAATTGATTTACATGTGGTCGCGCTGGTCAGGTTATTTTAGTCTGGTGACGATGTTTTTGGTCAGTTCATTTGGAAGGAGAGTAAAGGCTTGTTCGCACCAGTCCACTTTTTTTTTTTTTCAATCTCTAAGCATGCTGCAGCCGCAGCGACAAACAGCTCCTGTTTTAGACAAATGTACGGAGCCTCGCCTCTCTTAAAGGCAGAGGAGGCATACGCTTTAGAATTGCAATGTTATTTAAGGCTCTGCGGTTCTGTGATAGGTTCAGTTCAGTTTCCACCAGCAAGTCCACTGTTTTATTGTGTGTATACAGCCTGAAAATGTAATGTTTGTGTTACAAATCAACATATTCCTATTATTGTTGATGTCTACTAATTACAGCTTAGTACAACTCAGTGCAAACATTCATTTGGCTACTCTTAAAGTACACCCTAAAAGAATCAAGAGAAAATCCAAATATATTCTGCCACAGTCTGAACACATGTAGTAGTTTATCCCTTTCAAAGTGCTATGATAATCTCAACCAGCCAGCAGCAGCAAGCCATCTTTATCCAGCTGAGGCCTGGCTCGCTGCTCAGCCAGCTTATGAGAAGTTATGACAATGTCGTGCTCACATCAGGCTTTGATCCTGCTTTATGGGACAGCATGGGCCTTTGATCTGGGATGGCTATCTTTATGGGCTTTGCTTCAGGAACTATACCATAAGACTGATGGGGGTACAGAGAGACATTAAATTGGCTGCGAGAAAGAAAGAAAACAGGGAAACAGAGAGGTGAAGAAGAAGAAAGGAGAAGGCAGAGAGCTCTTCAAGTTGGGAAGAAAGAGAGCGAACAACAGGAGAAGAGTGAGGAACAAAACGGGAGAAAAGTGTGCTACAAATCATCAGTCATACTCTGCCTCATAACAGCACTCACAGCAATCAAATGCTCTGCAGCTACAGCGCTAACAATTAGCTGCTTCACCCCCAATCACACCGCATAGCCACCCCACTTTCTCCAACTGCAGAAACGCTCAAGGTCGACCCGCTGAAACCCATAATCCATCCGCAGGTTTGAAAACATATATATCATCATCTCAGCATCACCACAGGGTGCACATATGCAATAGTGACAGCACAGGATATGAAATGTCCAGTAAAGGAAATTCATTTGTCCTGCTAAAACTATTTTCCTGCTTGATACAATAGAAAAACTTCTCATCTCCCAGGACTAATCCAGTGCTTCCCATTACCTTCCCAATGCACTGAATATATTCCTTCTTAATGGATGTGTGTATCCAGGGGATTTACCTTTGTGGGTCTGAGACATACCATCGTGTGGGAGGATTTGCTCGGATGGTGGAAATTTCTGGAGGCTCATTTTTTTCCAATTGCGATATATATCGCAGAAAAAACTACTTAGCTTATACTAACCAGATCTTTTAAAACACATTAAATTCAATGCTCCTCAGCACAAACAGTACGCTATGATTGACTCGGCTGAGTCGGCATGGGATAAATATTCACTGAACTGTAGGCTGTTTACACAGAGCAGAGAGGAGGGGCCAAAAGTGTTTTATATAGAGGTTGTAAAAATTTAACTAAGACTTCTGCAACTCTCTACTGGCAGGTCTTTCTGCATGCACCTTCAAGCCCTGCAGATAATCCAGAACATGGTGGTGCGTCTGGTCTTCAACCAGCCCAGCCCAACATGTCACTCCGTTACTCATCTCTCTGCACCGGCTCACAGTCGCAGCCCTACAAAACAGCAACTGGCACAGCTACTGCCTACCTGAACTCCTTTATTCAGGTCCACAAACCCTCCCGCTCACTACACTCTTCCAGTGAAAGACGTCTGGCTCTATTAGACTCTAATCTGCTGAGTCCCTCTCAATCTTTAAGAAACTCAAAAACCAGCTCTTTACTGAACACCTACACACATACATGATTAAAATCACATCCTTATGCATTTGCATTAACCCATGGCATTCACTCATATGTTGTCTTCTGACTAGATATTTGCTTGTGTTGTATCATCTCCCAAATGCACGTTGCTTTGCATAAAAGCATCTGTTAATTATCAAAAAAAATAATCTATATGCTGCAGTGCAAAACAAGGCCACTGTAAGTAAAATGTAAAAAGAGTAATAAAAAAAAACGCCCTAAAAGTGTAGTTTTTGACTACTAGTAGCGCTATGGAGTCATGTTTTAATGAGTGGGTTCTTGTTTGTAAATAGAATACATGAGCCTTCTGGACTATGTATATATATAACCAGTTTAGCTGAGTTTGCTCTCATAATGACTTTTTTACCATGATGCCACAGACCAAAGTCTTGTTACACGGTCCAACAGAACTCATAATATAAGCTGAGCTGTTGTTACAAAAAAAAAGTCTTTGTGGGCATAAACACAAAGATAGGCCAAGAAAAACAAACTGTCTCTCCAGACAGGACTGTGGAGTGCATAGATCATTTAGTAGAGGAAGAGAAATGACAGCATTCAAATCATGCAATTCAGGACATGTTCAAATCTACTCAACAACTCCTAAATGGAGTTTTAATCAGCAAGGAAGCAATGTTAGACAACCTATCATACCTTCCCTAAAAACACCAGCAGAGTCACGTCTGTGTGTTTTGGTTTTGTGTGTCAGCATACATCACACATTTACCCTGAGCTAACCTTGTAGCTCAAGTGTCCTCCTACAGTACAGAGAAGATTAGACATGCAGGATGTCAGTAAATCTCCCTCATCAATCACAGGGCCGTCACACCAGCCCCAGGACTCATGATATATACATTGAACATATTAACTAGTATTTTTTTTACATGCAATCTTATTTCAAAATGTAACTATTGCCTGCATGTTTTTGTGTAAAAAAAGCTAGAAACAAAAGAGAAAGGGAAGCATGCAGGCTCTTTAAAGAGCCAGATTACTAGTTTCTCTTCTCAAATTAACTGTGAAGGTAAAGTTGCCTCGAGGGTCACATATCATCACCGTCTTAGAACCAGCAGAGCTACTCCCAGCCCCCAACCCCCATCCTATCCTTCTCCTATACTCTGATTTTTATAAAGTAGTAACTGACTAACTTCCTCTTTCTTTTTCTTTTCTTCATTCATTCCATTTTTGCTCTAAATGCATATAGTCTGCTGTTGGTCCTGTGTGAAGGTAAACATGGGGGTGGAAACACTCTTTAACACAGCAAACTTTCCCTGACTGAGGGGCTGTAAAATAAATGTGGAAGTGTATGAATTCTCAAGAATAATGAGATCAGGAGGAAAAATGCTACCAGCTTTACACTCATCATGCATTTTATGTCATAGTCGAAGCACGGACAGAATGTTTCTAAGGCGCCGCACTTTGAGCTGTATGAGACAGACGGCTCAAAAAACAGTGCTATGATGTTCGATGTTCCAGAAACTGTCATATATCAAAATGCAGATCCCACCGTTTGTATAAAAAAAACTTTTTTAAGTGGACCCTGATTCAAAAAAAAGTTGGGAAAGTGGAAAACGTAAATAAAAATACAATGCATCATGTGCAGAATTGCGCATCACTTGTATCTGCACCGCCACAAGGTCCGATTCACAAAAGATATTGCTCTAATGAAATCACAGTGCAAACACGTCTATAAAGTTCTTAAGCTGGACACAATTTGCCTCCATTTTACACGACTGCAATTATCTCAGTGGTAGGGTGTAAATGCGTGTGGGTTTTGATTGGTGAAGACATGAATAACCCACAATCTGACGTGTACTTGTGCGGTTCGTTTTTTTATGAATGGGGCTTGGCTCATTTAACTACAAATATAAAGTAAATGTGTCTTCAGAGATAAGAGAGACGCACAACAGCGACTCTTCATTGATTATTCAAATCTCCAGAGTCAGACCAGCGGATCCGTTAGGAACTAATCTTATTTCATGTTCTGTGTTCGTCTACACATCCAAAAGATAAAACACACAAAGGGGCTACTTTTACCTCCAATTATATGCATATAACCTCAGTTAAATACATGCAAATAGAACCGGAGCACTGAGATGCAATCTGCTTGGCAGTGCAGTCAGGGATGCAACTTACCCTCAACGTTTGCTTTGAGAAACACAGTTTGTTTTTGCCTTATTGCACATGTTTAACAACCGCACAAGCTGCACAATCCTTTTGTGAATTCAACCCTGATTGTATTTTTACAAAAAAAAAAACAACAACACACATCATCAAAAAGTATCAACATGCAATCTTTGGTTCAGACAACCATGACACCAGCCAACAGTTGTTATTCTTGATAATGCACAAAGCTTTGCCAAGCTGACACCCTGACACACAGAGCACACAGATCACTTTCAGACAAACCCTTGCTGGTTGAGGCTTGCAGCTGTCTGACTGGGAGCAAGAGATAGAGGGAGACAAAACAAAGGAGGTCACACAAAAAGAAACAATAAAAGACAAACAAGAAATCTGGAGTTTGATATTTTAGCAAACACAGCAAAAAACTGACATCAAAAGTCCACACTGTGCAGACATTCATGGTCCACACAAAATGCTCCGGAACCCTCTCAAAGATAAAAATGAGCCACAAGATGATGAACTGCTCTACACTTTGGAGTTGTCATGTTTTCATATAGTTTTTCCAATGTGTCATAGCAACAAAAACACCTGGCGCCTACAAATACTACAAAATCCAAACTTGCTCAAGATAATAAAAGCTGACCTTTACCGAGACAGCATCAGAGGGAGTGAGAGACAGGAATTCTTGTTATCTGACAAGGCATGAATCTAAACCAAACTCATGGTTGCTATAAACAACAAGAGCTGTTGGGAGAGGCATCATGTAGAGGGAAGAAACATTTAGCTCCAGGAGAGCGGGGGGAGGTTAAATACTCGGCGTGACCCCGGATGGTTGAGTGTCAGTGAGCTGTTTGGTGGCTGTTGCAGGGTCACCGGTGCAGGTAGAAGCAGGTTCGCTGGACCTGAGGTGCCCGAAGCTAAACATAACCTGTGTTACGCTTACTCTCTCCTGACACGGGTCTCATTCTGTGCTGCATCTAGAAGTGTGCAGTTAAAGCCCAGAAGAGGAGCCTTAAAACTGCAGCTGTGGTGTAAGTGTGCAAGTAAACTCCAGATTAACACTTTTGGATTGCATGCTTGGGCCTTTGCACAACAGCAGTGATTCATTTCCCTCAAAAAAACAAACAAAAAAACTAACCTTCTAACTTTCCAACAGTCCTTGAACAGATCATGTGTGGCAGACGCTCCTATCAGAAAAAGTAACCAAAAATAAGATTGCCAGTAATTTCCTAGATTCTAAGAACCCGCCACAGTCTGATCCGTCCTGTTATAGTCTAATATGACATTTTATAATTAGTGAAAATATCATAATATTAAGATATTTTGCGATGTGTTGCCATAGCTGAGGGTCAATATACTCAAGTGTAAAACAGAAAGACACACAATCAAATCTCATACATGCATTGGTGCAACTTTTCAAACAACCAGCCGGAGCACAGGGGAAATGGGATCCAGCATTTTTCCCAGTGCTGTGGCTTAAAGGCTTTCACCTGAAGCCTTTAAACCGGCTGGCACACACGAAGCTGACCCTGGCCAAACAGCTGACATCCCAAGGACGCACCGTTTCTGTCCGATCTTAAATAATACACATAAAATGGCTGTAAGAAAAAAATCTTACAGCGGAGACACAGACACGGTCTTAATACCTTTAACAGACCCAGAGTGAAAAAGGACACAGATAAACGACGGATGGCTGAAACTGCTGAGTTGTTCCTCGCTCTCTCCAAAGATTTGGTTTATTTCGTACATGGATAAAAACCCAAAGGCTTTTGATCGTTCTTAAAATAGAAACATTAGGAAACTAAGTATGAGCTAATCTTGGTAAATGGATTAATGTTTTCTGAAGCCGAGAACAGGGGCATAAAAAATCCCCTGTTGTGAAACGTACATAAAAAGGTCTCCCCAAAGAGCTAAAGTTACGACTAATCAGTGTGTGTGAGTGTGTGAGATGTAAGTGTGCTGTGATCACAGATGTAATCCCCCGGCTAATCTGGCAGATCACAGCCCTGAGGCAGATCAAACTGATATCTGACACCATCTTGTCTGACTCCTTACCCTCCAATTACCTAGGGTATTAGGAGCATAGTATCTTGGTTTATGTCCATGTGTAAGTTATATTTAACTACCACGAAACTCCAGCAGTACCGGGGTGGAGCGCCGAAATAAAAAGGGAGCCGATGTCTGAATGCTTTTGTTAACGTCTGGGTTAAGGGCAAAACTATGCAGCTGAGACAGGTATATCATTTCCTATGTCTAATCTCACCATCTGACACACACACACACACACATATATATATATATATATATATATGTATACCACTGTACAGGAAAGGGGGGAGTTGGGGATGCAGTCTTGGAGAAAACCCAGGCCCTGTAATTCAAACCTGTCATCACTGAACAAGAGGGACCTGTTTGGTAAATAAGAGAGTGGTTCAGCATTAGAGACGCAAACGTCCCAAGCCACATCTGCTCTCCATTCTGATGTGGAACAAGAGACGGAGGAGGGAGGGACAGGGAGAGAAAAGAGGGAGACGAAGAAAGAAAGAGAGTGTTAATAGAGTGAAAGAAAAACTGAGAAAAAAAATGAAAGTAGCGGAGTACAGGGAGGAGAAATAACCACAGATGCTGGTGAATGCATCTAAATGCCTGCAACACAATCCTGTGTTGCCTCTCTCTGCCCACCCAGGGTTTAATTTGTGCACACCAGGTTCGGTGTGCGTTCTCACTGTGGCTTCACAAACCTCAGCTTTCAACGCCACCCACAACGTCCCTCTTTCTAATGAAAATTATGAAGGGAGAGCGTCGTTTGAGTAAGGAAAATTCCACGTCGAGAAGTAAGAAGAAATAAAATCTCATGCAAATCAGATTCCCCACAACGAGCTGCTACCATTAAAAAGGAGCTGACATGAGTAAATAATTACTCCTCTAAAGTTTTCGCCTCCTGCCTGCTCTTCTCTGTGGTGATGGTAAATATAGGATTATGCAAATGATTATGCAAGGCATTAAATGGTTCCAGTTTCAAATGCGGTGGAAGGCCTGCGGTTTTGGAGTAAAGGCGAAAGAACCACCTCACTAAATATGGATCACTTGAGGAAAGAAAAAAGTAGTTGGCCGACAAATGAGCTCAATGCTAACATTCTGCTACGGCTGGAGAAGGCATGGTCGCTTGATGCAGGTTTCTTTTCTTTTTTTCAACATGCAAAATTCCTCTCTCATGTTGTGGAAAAACTTTGCTTTGGCTGTTTGTATTCCAACAGCCAGGAGGGTCTAGAAACACAAGTAATAATAAACAAAAAACAGTACAGAAAGCAATTAAGCAAATAAGCACCAATATTACCAAAGACCAACTTTTAAACACCAGCGTCCTCTCTCAAAGATGTCAACTACAGGCCTAAAGCTGAGCTACTGTATTCCACGGGCAAAAGTCTCCTTCCACTCAGTCAGTGGTAGCTGAAAACTTTGTTGTCATTCTTCTAACATGATGGTGTAACCAGCATTGTTGACACATCATGACAGGCCTCTATTTGGAGAAAATGTTGGTAAAATAACCTTCCTGCTTTTTTCCAAAATATTGCCCATGGTCCCTAACAGCCATAATCACATCCTGCTGCATTCCAGGCCTAACATGATCCCCAAACATGGATTTGACATGTTATTAGGCATGGGGGCACAGGGAGGGAGTTATGGGGGCCTGGAGGCCTATGAGAGAACCTCTGTTGCACGAACTGGGGATATATTTTGGGTGAGTCAGTACACAAGTACACACATACATGCAAGCAAACACAGTTAAGCAAATGCATGTTGCAAACAAATACACACTTTCTAGAACTGGAACAAAGATGTAAAAACTTAAGAAACAACAAACATACTTGGGGAAACACACACTAAGACTGTCCTGTGTCATTAGGCAGCCCTTTTCTATGGGAAACTAAAGCTGAAATATCATGCTTTCTTTGATGCCTCCAGACTCTTTTGACAAAAGCCCAAATCTACCTTGCAGAACATGGGATTTACTGGTCTACCACTGCCACAATCACATAGTTTGGTTGTTAGTTTTTTTAGTTCATAACTCTTAAAACATCAAGATCACACAATAACAGAAACAAACTAACTGATTATGGCAGCATTAGACCAGCAACTTGTGAGTTCTGTGAGGTCAAATGACTGTTTTTGTCAATGGAGTCTGGTGGCTTAGGAGAGCCATAGATGGATGGAATTGCTTCAGTGTCCCATAGGACAAAAAACAACATAAAGAGACGAAAATATTCTAAATACAGCATCCCTTCCCCCCATGTACCTGATTCCAGGTGTCTGGTTCTGGAGGTGCTCCTGCCAGCGCTGGTGATGGTGGTGTTGGAGACAGAGAGGGGAGGATGGGTGAGGAGGATGAGGATGGGGATGTGCGTATGTGCAGGCAGAGAGGCAGCAAGGGCAGGATGAAGTTGTCCCGGGGTGGGGAATGGCGCCGGGCCCTGGGCCTGTGCCTGGATTCTGAAAGAGCGGGCACTCCGGCTGT
>CAFUXE010000377.1:166772-191576 GCA_903364295.1 Serranus cabrilla | reverse complement strand
AAAAGGCTTCGTCGTGTAAGTTTAAACATGATCCAACTCGTTGTGTGATTTGAAAGCACATTAATAGTGATCTAATAGCAGAGTGTTCAGATGCTGGATCGTAATGTGCTTCGACATATACGCAGGAAGGCAGCAGGTAATCCTAGAAGCCCTCAGAGCATTGCAGCTACCCCTGCATGTGATAATGTCTGGCTAACAAGAAAGAGAAGCAAAGACAAAGATGATGAAAGAAAAAGTGAGACCTGAAAGAGCATAAAAAGGGTGGAATCATGAGTGCTTGTTGATGACTGAATGAGTAAAGAGAAAAAAGAAAAAGGTGAAACTATATTTACCAGAATAATCAAGTGACTGAGAAAGGAAGTATACAGTTGCTCTCAGGCAGCACTGCTCACATTGCTCCCTGGCTTCTGTAGGTCTGAGATGCGGAAACCAAGGAAACCTTATCCCTTCGACACCTTGGCGGTGAGGACGGACATCTCCCACCCGATTAGCACTGAGCCCCCTGACGTCTACCCACAAGGACCCAAGGGGGCTGCGGAATGGCTGAAACCCCAATAAGCTAATGTGTAAGGTACCCTGGATTAAAATCCAGGAACAGGAGGCCTCAGGTTTGATTTCAATTCTGCCACTCTGCTATAAACTGTAAATCTAATGAAAAAACAATGTGTTGTATAGAAAAACACATAAGGAAAGCTTGATTTAGCACTCTTGAGGAGTCATATGTCTCACACATGTGCATATGTTTGAGTTTGTTTTTTTTTTCTTTGTAATGTTTCCAAGTAAAGGGGCCTATGTGTAGCTTTTAGTGTATGTGTGTACACTGTATGATGAATAAGGTAAAGGTATAAAGCTGTACAATGAAGCAGTGGGCATTGCTTGCCTATACAGGTCTATAGGTTTAGACTTCAACATTAGAAAGACGTAGTCGGTTTGGGCTCCTTCGTCACAATGTATAGTTGAGTTTCAGCAGACGTCAAGCTCACAAGATAATTTATATTCTAACATATGTCTAGGGAAGCCTTGAAGCAAAATCAGCTTGAAGAGCAGCACCAAAACAATAGAAGCTGTAAAAGCATGGTCATTTAAAAAGGTGAAATTTGCAGGACAAATCAATTTGTTTCAATGTTATCTCTCCAATTAGAGACTATATTGTGACTTCCAAATTGTATGTCCAACTGGGGTGTCCCAAGTGGGGCACTGACTTATGCAGGAGTGGCATGAAGTTTCTGCATGCGCACACATGTTAGACTTACAATATGGAAACAATAACAGCCACACTCTGTTGGTGTTTGCTGGTCAACTGTGGATTGGCTCACTGGGGTCATGTATTGCAAGTTTGTGCACATTTTCTGTGACAAAATTAAATTGTTCATAATCGCAAACTATCTTGACAGAGAGGATTCTGAACATAAAAAGATTTGTGTGACTGGGCTAACATGATCAGAGAGCTCCTTAGATCTTGAATAACTCTTTATTGAAAGAAGTGATTTACAGTCACAAGCACAAAATTCCACGGTGGGAGTAAATATAAATGTAAATCATGTAAATGATGAGGTCTTGGAGCTATTAAAACTGACGAGCAGTAGCATATTCTCTGCTATTTAGCCTGTTAGCGGTTAGCTCGACAGCTATAGTAGTTCACAGAGAGAGTGGTATCTACTACTACTGTCAATAAAGCTGAAAAATGGCCCCAGAAAAATCTTTAAAAAAAAAATTCACTTGTGCATCTGTGTTAATAGGTATTGCTGGAAACATGGAGACGTAGTGACTCCTTGAAATCAAACAGCAGCGATATGAAATACTGAAATTATGCCTGATATTATAGAAGTGCAGTGGTTGAGCAGAGACATGCTGTATCCAGATTACCTATCTGTCTGTTTCTGATCATTTCCTTTAAACACAACAGAGATCAAAGTAAATGACTATAAGAGACTGGCAGAGCGGTTTAGCTGCACTTCTAGTCAACATTCTTTACCGAGGTGCTGACTGGCAGCTGGAGGGTGTGAATGACATCACATGCACATGTTTGATTCACAATGGTCGGCAGGTGCAAAACCCAAAGGTGAGGATACTTGTTAATTTTGTGGATGATGAAAAGATTTTAGTGTGCTATGAAAATAATCTGAGAGCATAAAACAAAGCAGAGCCAAAATTCTGTCCCTGACATCAATACATCATTCCCCACAGTCTAGAACTGACAGAGCTGAAATGCTCAAATGAAAGAAACAAATTAAAATATTTCAAAATACAGTAAAAATATCTTCTTGGTGTGGAGCCCTTTTAATCAATCCATTTGGAAAAACCTCACTTTCCCTCTCTTTTACAAAAATATTGTGATCACAGCTACCCCACGAGACAAGTGACAAGCTAAATGAAATACCAACAGCAGTGACTGAAGACTGTTAATAAATGTGTAGCTCTGTATTTAATTGGTTTATTTTCTAATTATTAGCAGGTATAACATTTATAATGTTTACTATTTTAGTTTAGTGTTTCGTGTTTAGTCATGAAAATACGACAGATAGATCAGTCGACTGAAATATCAGCCAAAATTAGCCTATCATAGGCAAATATGTATCTATTAATCTATTAATGTCAGCATATATGTTGTCCGTTATGCACTGATAAAACAATTTTTCTTTATTTAAATTGTCAGCTACTGGCTGATACTAAACATGCCAAAATAATGTCATGGTTGGTTGGTTTGCTTTCTCAACACCCAATATTAGAGGTAAAACACCACCACAACTACCTTAACAACCAAATAAAGCAATATATATATATGGCACAGCAGCTGGGATACAATGAAAATGGCAACGTGGCTGACTTTAACTACACAATACAGAAACAAATCAAACCCCAAATTTGATGCTAGCCCCATTCCTTGACCAACATATAATGATATGGCGGATAACAGATATGGTGAGTGCATATTAGTTGTATTACTATCTTCATTATGGAAAATTCATATCCGACCAGTGTGCACACTTGTCATGTGGAAAATTTGCATGCAAATTATCCATATTCCTGCAATGCATTTTAGCACCACACTGGTGAGAAGCGGCTTTAATTGTTGAGCCAGAGTAAACCTGCTAACATTTGCTAATAGTTCAGAACACAAAGTGTAGCTGAGGCTAAAAGGCATTATTGATATTATTAGATTATATTGTTATTGTCATTTTTTTTAGTCAAAAACTAAAAAGCAAAAAAGTACTAGACAAACTAAAACTGTAACCTGATGATGGTGATGGATGATGGTAAGGAGCCTTGGACTGTCTATAGAAAGTTTTCCCCTTTGGTAGGAGTTAAAATGCATGACTTCCTAAAAGTGAAACACGACCTCTCAGTTTGATTTGATTAGATAAAAACAGATTTTCTATAAAGTTTGCCTTTGGAATAGTTTTTTAACATGAGCCAAAGACAAAATCATACCATCAGGTTTTCAAATCAATATTGTCCAGCTGCAATTATTTGGCAGACAATGTTTAAAAATGAGAAACAGAGGCCTGTTGTTTCACTGCTGTTGCTTTATCACATTAAAATATGCACACTTCTGGCCCAAATCTAGGCTCAGCCTTCTAATTACGGCTGTTTTTCACATGGTGTTAGGGGCTTTGTAGCAGCCTTTGTCATTTCTTCAAAAAAGATCACCCCTGTCTCTCTTCCCCCTCCTCTCCAACTCTCCCTCTTCAAGTGCCTGAGCAACTTCCTAGTCTGGGAAAAGACACAGTTCAATCAAAACTCTACTTTCTGTTGTCTTTCAGAGAGAGAGGGGTGGGGAGGGATGGACCAAGAGAGGAGAAAGTAAAGAAGCGAGAGTGGTGGTATGCAAACGCAGGGCTCTTATTAAGTAGAAGAGAGGAGCCAGCAAACGAGGAGTGTCTGCAAACCAGTGCAGAGAGGGAGAAGAGAGACACACATCTTAATTTGTTTGAACAGTCCTGGTTTGATCTTGGACACAATCTGGGCGACAGGCAAGTTATGCAGAACGGAAAGAGGGAAAGTCAGAAGGAGGGAAGGATAAGAGGCAGATGGACAGACAGGCATAGAAGAGAGAGAGAGAAAGAGAGAGAGACAACTCACACAAAAGGCTGTTTAGGAGGAATTTGGTGGACAGATGTTTGTGTGTGTGAATTAATGGAAGAGAGAGTTCCTCTTTGAGGGGACCAAAGTTAGCGTTTGCTCATAAGGATGGGAACAGGCTTTGAGGAACTGCACAAACACACACAAAGCCAGTATCCCCCCTGCGCCTACTCAACAAATACTTTGTGTCGCCCAACCTCAGGGAAGGGACTCTGACACAATTACACAAAAATACACAGTTTCTTTATGTTAATGCATGTGTATTCGCTGTAATAAAATCCTTTCTTTTTGCCAGTACATGCAAGGCTGCACGGGCATACTTTCCTCTGAGTCAAAAGTGTTTCTGGAAACATGCTAACACCAACATATATTTAGGAAATAATATGACGGCAGAGAAGAGAGAGAAAGGGAAGTGTTAACACAAAATTGACCTGCCCACGTACAAAAATCTCACAAAAACTCACTTATTCTGAATGCTTTTCAATGCGTGACTGCTTTAAGTTTTTTTTTTTTTGTTTTATCCCTGTGTTCCTTCTGTTGCTCCAACTGCATTTTCATCTGACTGTGCTTTTAAAATGTTTAAACTGTGCTTACTAATCTGTAAAGTGTCCTGAAAATCGCTCTATAAATACAATGTATTATTATCATTATAATAAAATTCTATGCTCAAATAAAAAATGTTATAGTTTGTTTACATATACAGAGCCCAACATTAAATCTCCTTCCAAGGGGCGGACTGAGGAAATGTAGCATGAATCCACTCAACAAGGGACTTTAGCTGATTAGATAACAGACATTCTACTGTCCTGCTGTTATTACAGATATGTAAACTAACCAGAGATACTTGCTTTGTTCATTGACTCACGGTGCAGAATTAATTTAGCGGAAACTCTAAGTCTATGATTTTGTCTGTCCAATGTCTAAAACCTGTCCTGACCGGTCTAATACCTAAATATAGCCTAATATTTTCAAATTGATGATCACTTTTCTATGAATGTATTCATTTTAAATGTGCAATGTGCAAATACATGGCATTTACAATTTTTGCATTATTTTGTTTTCTTTTTGTCACATTGAAGAGCCCCTGTCTCCCCAAACTTTAAAATAAAACTACATCCTTATTCGAGTGAACAGGTTTAGAGGAAAACATATTGAAAAATATCAAAACATTCAGAAACATTCTAATAATTTAGAAATGTTTAGAGGATTTGGTTTCAGTAGTATTTTAAGGAAGCAAACAAAGGCCTGGAGAACATGTCTGACAGTAGGAATCTGGAGCCGAAAGGGGCTAACATGGCTCTGAAGGAAAACTGTGATAAAACCTGAAAGATCGCATCTGTGTGTCAAATTTCTCCGGGGGCCTCCGGGGGCCTCTGAGGGTGGGGGGGGGCGAGATGGCCTTGGGAGGAAAAAGGCAAAAAAAAAAAAAACATGAAATTTTTGTGTGTGGTTGCAAATGTTGGAGGAGGTGTGAGATCACATCCTGCTGTCATAAACCTTTTGGCAGTCAGAAATACTGAGACAGAGGTGGAGATGTGCGGAAGGACGAAAGGAAGGAGAGTTTAAGGGAACAAACTGTCAGAAAGAAGGATGGAAAAGGCGTTAGGATGAAGGAGGGAGAGGCAGGGAGGGAGACCGGGGGAAGAGACAAAACACTCCCTTTCTTTCTCCAAATATGAACTACAGACTTAAAAGAAATATGGAAGCTGAAGTGTCGCTGAAGTGTCACCAGTCAGCAGCTGGAATGCAGACGAGGCTAGCGTAGAAACTTCTCACTGACTTCCAGGCCACTTCAAAGCACTTTCTCCATCTCAGTCATCATCTCCGCTTCGAGGATCTACACAATTGCCAACCTTATCGCGGACAGATGAGCTAAACTGCACTTCGCAGGATGTTCATCACACGCTCTATTCCACTGTTTTGTGTGGGGCTGTTTCCCATCAAGTCTTCAGATCTTATCCACTGCAGTGCTTTTCAAACAGTACAAAGTGTTATTTGTGTCTGACCACAAGAATATCACACAGGGTCGCCACAAAACATATTCATAATACCGCCTGTCTGTGTTTGTGCTATTGGTATCTATATTCACCCCAGCTGCAACCACCACAAATGACTGAAGAACCTGCGGGATACAGCTTAGAGTTACTACGACACTTCTGAAAAGTGTCACTACAAGAGCTCACACTGTTAAACAAGTCCGTCTCAAGATGTCAATTCCCAAACCGCGCAAAAGATCTGTTTTTGTTTGCTCTGTATTATATTGTTTCCAAAGAATTTCTCTAACAATGTCAGGGCCACCGAGAGCTTCAGAGCCAGGTCCCAGCTTTTATTAAAACAAACATTGGAAAATCACCAGCATGCAATATATGTTGAATGTTAGCTCAGGGAACGCTTAGCAATATCTCAGAGACTGTCTGTTCTTGACCCTTTAGATTAGAGTATATAAACAACCCATCTACCTAAAGTTCCGGTTAAACAGCATTTTATTAAATCCGACTCCAAATACAAACATGCTTATCAGAAGTGAACTGGTTTGAATACCATATTCAACCCGTTAAGCTTTAGCTTTTAATAACTTTCAGCAACAAAAGTCAAAAGAATGAAATACCTTAGAACTAAATCTGACATTCACTTAAGTTCTAATATGTAAGTAATAGATCAAATCAAGCAATCTGAGCAGTTGCAGACTGAATAAAACTAGTGGAAGTAGTCACTGTGATGTTAGATATTGTTTTTGCGGAATCGAGCCTCGAGTTTGACGTTTTAGCTTTCGCTATCTTGGTTTCAGGCCATTGCATCTTGTTTTTGTTTTTTTGCCATCACCATCTTGGTTTGAAGCCATCGCCATCTTGATTTTTGGCAACCAGAGCATGCCCAGAACGGATGGGGGTCCAAAAAGATGCTATGTTATCAGCTGGCATTAGTGCTAGCAAGCTAGTAAACGAAACTCGGAACAAGACACTTTTGAGCCATCAAAATATTACAGTTAACTTTGATGAAGTGAAAACACACTGTGAAAGGGTCAACACTAAGACAAAAACTCGGAGGTGCACTGTGTTACGAACATTTTTACCAAATGTCCCCACTGCAGGATTAATAAAGTCTTATGTTATGTTTTTCCCAACCTTGGGATAGTCGTTGTGGTGCCTATCCTTAAGGAAGTAGTTGGGTTGGCTAAACCTAACCATTTTACAGCATTAACAACAGGGTTTGTGACGTAAGCTGCCATGATGTCGCTCGTCACATGTCACATTTTGTAAGACATCGTACTTATAGTGCCAATTGTTTTTGTAATATGCTGACAACTTAAAACTGGACCAACAAATGCACCAAGAATCAGAATAAAATCCTCAAACCAACACTAATCAAATGCTGGACGGTTGTTTTATTTGAAATAATCTGCCATCAGTTGCCAACCATTACCTACTCAAATGTAGCAGGATGGTAAATTAACAATGTAGATGAATTGTGTAATGTACTAGCCCCAGTGGATGATAGACAAAAAAAAAAGTTTCCTGCTCTGCTTGGGTTTGGCACTCTCTGTCCTACACTGCAATTTGTTGTGCTACACAGAGAATACTTTAGTTTTTATGGCCTTGTCCCTCTCAAAGAGCAATGGGCAGAACGCTCTGCTGTGAGAACATAGCCCTTGGCACATCACCACAGTGCCTGAAACAAAGACGCCGGTGCCAAGGCAAATGGAGTGACTTCATCCTGTGTCATCTCAGTGAAGGACAAGTGGGCTCTTGGAGGGCCCTTTGGGGGTTCGGGGGGGTAACAGAGCAGGGGAGGAAGGAGGTGAAGGAGACTGAATGAAAAGGCTTACTGGCTCCAAAGATAGATAGAGAGATATAATTTACACAGCATCAACTGGATGCTAATGTCTTTGCCTATATACATTGTTTAACTGAACTCAAACGATACAGTGGGACAGAAATACTAAAGTACAGAGGAAGTACGGTAGAAATCAAGCAAGTAACATTGCCCTAGAGTGTACGAGGCATGTATGCATGTAACACAGGGTGTGTATGCTTGTGTGTATGAGAGAGGGTTGTCTCTGGTTCTGGGGCAGTTAGATCGGAGCTCAGGGCACTTAGACTTCCCGCTCCCTGCGGAGAGGTGTGCGCCAGCGAGACGGGAACCAGGGCCTCTGCAGCTGCTCTCCTCTCCACAAACACACCCACTTGACAGTCTAACGCACTGTTCAGTTCACATCTCTCTCCTCGTCTCTTCAGCTCGCCCTCTGTCTCACACTTGTCTTAAGTTCTCTTTCTCTCTGAAAATCTGAAATAGTGAGGAAAAAGTAGTAGTACTGAGTAGTTGTTTGATCTATAACATTTCAGAAAATGAAGAAAAATTCACTTTACTGAAGAAATTTGCAATGAGGACGCCTTCGTATTTTTAAAATAAATAATTTGTTTAAACTATGTGATGTGACATTACTTATACATCAATTATCATAAATGTCTATAGTGTAGATAAGATTTTATAGATTTCTTTTAACAATCTATCCATTGGAACTGAATGTTACTGGCAGGGAATTGGGGAGAAATTAACAGTATAAGACTGTTTTGATGTATTTGACTGTTTGGATTTCATTTTCTAATGATAAAACCAGTTAAAAATACATTGTATAGATCATTTACAAAGAATATACCACTGAGGAAACTCTGAGCAAACCGTTTTGGAGATTGTTTTTGAAGTTTGTGAAAATAATCCATAATGTATATGCAATATTGTTACGAGTTAACCATTAATAAAATCTAACATCTTTAGACTTTCCATCCAGGGGAATAGACAGAAAACAATAACCCATAATAAAGTATTACAATATTTTTTTTGTTGATTGCTAATAATTTACGAGTGCATTTAGAGTAGAAATCCACAATTCAATATGTTTTGTGTTTGGAACATAATTGCCTTCTGAACTAGTTAAGATGGATGAAACCAGCACCAGATTTTTTTTCCTCAGATTTTCCAAATAATGCAGATGAGTAATGCCCTTAAAACTGAAGGGAGAACATCAGAGGATAGCTGATTATAAGATAGAAAAATACAGCTGATTATTTTCATGGGCAGGTGAAAAACATTAAGTTTTTACAGTTCTGCGGGGACAAAGTGTTGTTCAAAGACACTTGAGCAGAGCAGATGCTCGCTGTCCAGACAGCTTCAGTCCTGCATGTCTGGTTGAGGAGCAGCTGAAGGATGCTTTCAGAGTTCAAGGTTCTGGTTCATGATAATTTAAGCACAATGTGGAATGGTAAAAATAAGCACGGTGGAATCTAGTCTCATTAGTGAAATACACTGCAGGGGCCGAATACAAAACAAGCCTGCAATGCATTTAGAGTCCAGAGGCAGTTTGCTGGCGCGGCCCAAAGTCAAGCATGGGAAAGAAGAAAGGAAAAACCAGAAACCGCTTTGAGCCAGAATGTAGAGAATCCATCTTGACTTTCAGGGAAGGACTGTGAACCGTCTCTCACTCACAGACAATTCTCTGAAATCATCTTTTTCCTTCAACACATTTGAAAGACATTGTGCATAAATGTGTGTGTTTTTTCTGTGCAAAAGTGTGTGTCTGTGCGACTGACTGTGTGTGTCAGGTCAGGTGTTGAGTGTCAAAGTGAGTACCAGCAGAGCGTAATAGAGACGTGGTGGGAAAGCAGCAGGTCTGACACCAGTGGGCTCAATGATAAATGTGCACTTTGACAAATGAACCCATAGAAATAATCCCATATAAGTACTCCTGTTTCTCTCTCACACACACATGCACACTGCAGAAAATATGCGTGTGAAGGAGGAAAAAAAGAGACATGAGTGTTTTCTCATTCCTAAAACCTACTGTATTATCCTTCTTGATCAGCAAAGATGCCATCTTCAAAAAATAAGCATACTGAGACAATAAGGGTGGCCTTTTGTCCTCCTGACAGCTCATCCACTTCACACAACATCTGACTCCTCCGCAGCCAGTGAGCCTCGACGACCAAAAACAAACTCTACATCAAAAGGAAAACCGATACAGTACCACGAGGGAAAAAGCTCCTACAGGTGTCTGTGTGTGTACAGGTGTGTGTGACACAGCTTGCATGGGTGAGGCTGTGAAAACGTCCGGGCATGTACGGATGTGTGTGACATCCCTCAGCCCAGTCTGTCTGAGCAGACATGAATGTGGACACATGAGGGTATGTTTGTCTCCGTAGCGCATGTACATGCATACTTATTTGGACCGAGAGTCTGTTTGCAATTTTTCTTTTCTTTCTTTGGTGAGAAAACAACTTGTTATTATTATGACTCAAATGGTGGGTACAGCTTTTTGGCACCAGGAAGCGGGGCGGCAGAAAGGAACAGTAATGCTCAAAAAATGAAAATAAGTGGAAAGTTGTCCAGTTTCCCTTCACCAATGCTGACTTTATTAGCTGTCTGTATATGTCCATAAATATTTATAAACAGTGTAAAATTGCTGTAAAAGCAGACCAGGGGGAAAAAAACTCCACACCCTGAAAATGACGGGGGCCCAGTTTTGGTCTGGCATTCATCTCGGAGTCATTAAAAATGAGGGGGAAATTATTAGTGACAGGCTTATGGAATTACATCATGCTTGGGTCAATGGGCCTCCCCCATCAGGAATAATAATGGGAGGAACAGGGGTACACCAATGATATCTGTAGCTTTGGGATTGGTGCTGATCCTCCGAGTCTTAAGTCGGCTGTGTGGAACTGAAATTGAAATTGGTGTGTTTTCAGTCAATATGACGAGTCCTGCATTGGCTCCTTCGCCACAATGTAGACAGTCCTCAAGTAAGAACAATGACCTCAGTGCAACACTGCAGTTGGGTAACAACATCATGTGACTATTTGTGTTTTTGATATATTTGTCTGTATACTGGACTTCCAAAGGCATTACAATTTCTATCGATATCAGCGTTTTTGTTCTCTGATATGCACTGATTTGAAAAACGACAATGACGTGCCTATGCCACATTTTACGTTACTGTTTTTCTTTATGGTCAGGAACTGATTCAAACTGGACATAAACTCATGTTTATTTCGCTTTTTTTATTTCATTAATTCTATATTTTCTCAGTGTTCCTTGCTAGAATTGGTTGATATAATGTATAATGATGTATAATAACATTACATATTCTTTTCTAGAGTTATTTTCTTAAGAAAAGTTGCTCAGAAATTCACTATATAAGCCACCATAACAGTAACTGGTGAATTATTCCCCATTTAAAATCGGTATCTGTCTCAAAAAGGGCTCTGGTAGCATATTTCTGGTTTACCTGTTTTATAAATTATTTCCACATTAAGTAGACAAACACCCTGACTGTGACACCGAGATGGATCAATGCCAGAAGGCTTGGAAATAAATACGTCCTCTCAGTGTGATCTCTGAATGCTCAGCACTCTGCCAACACTGTTGTTCTTGATGTTTTCCACATTGCACAGCTTCAATTTCATTCACAATGCGCCAACAACATTATACTTATGGTAATTGCAGTTTCCCATTCATGCTAAATTGCAGTCAGTGTGGAGGAATGATTCTCATATGTGTTGGCCTGATTTATCATGTACTGATTCAATAAAGCACCTGGTCAGTACCTGTAGGGCCTTCAGGTAGCCTGGGTTACAGAAATAGAAATATATTAATGGAACTGATGAAAGAAAGTGTAATTTATCTGTTATTCTTTCAGCTTCCCTTGTTATTAAGCTATATCTGGTTTTATCGCTTTAACTTCCAAATGTTGTGTCCTTGAATAAACAATTAATCCATCAATTCAATTTGTCACACAAAATCAAGCAGGGCAAAATTGCTAGTTCCTTCAATTTGTGTATTGTGCAGCTTGGTTTGCCATCAGGAAGGAGTCTTGTCAGAGTCCTCTGCTCTGTCAGATCAGCACAAAAAAAAGGAGTCAACGGGGCTCCAGGAACCTCCCCAGCCTCAGTAAAACGAGACATTGTAGTTTCTGACATTCCATTGGAAATCAATGTGGACACTTGTACACTGCATGGCCAGGGTTTCACTCCTCCTCCCAGCCAAAAAGAGATGGATGTAGAGGGGGAGTTGGACGCAGAGATCGTTTGCTTGTCTATGTGATTGGGCTCATTGCTGGTGCCTGTCCTCTCTACCTTTTCGTCTGTTTCCTCTCTCCATTTGAAAACACCATTTGACCAAATGCACAAATTTGGCATAAATTTAACAAAGCTGCTGGAAAGGCAACTGCAGAGATCTGCACCTTCACTGCTGAATGTTTATGTTCATTACATCTTTATTCCAGTGAATGTAACTGGCATCTGCACCGGAGCTGTTTTACAGCCTTTGGAAAAACGCCAATTTCAATATCAAAATGAAAAATGCATTAGAGCCCTTACTTTTATTTTGCAGTGTGGCATTTTATACGTTATTGTTTGAATTACACATGCTGCATTAACTTTTAATGCCAAAACAACTCTCTTAAGAACTTAGCCTCAGCAGGATGTTAACTGTGCTTCTCATTATCTCTTTTAAATCTCAAAATTCCAAAAAAATAACAAAAAAAAGGTATTCCCTAGTATAGGCAGCCAGGTTTCTGTTTTACTGTCATCTCTTACTGGCAAGACTAGAGTACTCACATCCCGTGGATGTGAAAGTAACCTCAACTTTTACAGTTAGAGGCTTCCAATAACTGTATAACTTTGCATGTACCGGAATGATTCCACCATTCCTGAATTCGCTCACACGGAAATATAAAAACATACAAACATTGAATAACATGTTGCCAACAAAGAGAGTTAAAACCACAGACTCAAAGCAAAGTCTCTCGTAAAAATTCAGTTTTCTGGCAGGCACCAGCCTCATCCCCGCCAACCATTCCCCCCCTGCCATTTCACACCATATCCGACATGTTCGTATGTCACTATGGATCTCAGCCAAAACTCATCTCATTGGGCCAATTAACAGGCCTGCAGACAGAGAGCGTGCCAACAAGCTGGTGTCCTTGATTTGATTTGCTGTCACTGGCTGTGTATTCTCATTAGCTTAGAAAAGGGAATATGTGTTTATGATAATGGAGCACATAACCTTAGTCTTTGTTCTAACTGCAACATCAGATGGTTACACAAAGTCTTCTTTGTGTCACAACAGCCAAATAATTAGCAACTGAGCCTATCCAACATTTCTTCACATGAACATAAGGAATGTTTAACTGCCCAATTATCCCTCACACTGAACATGTGTGGAAGCACCTGCTTGTAATACGCTCTGCGTTAGTCATTTAAACAGGTGTTTCCTTATCTTGATAACATATTACATGGCATTCTGTGCCGAATATATTCTAGGTATTTGTGCTTCAGAAGCTATGCTTGAACACTGCTGCGTAGTAACAAGTAAAGAGATGCAGTCTTACTGTGTCTGCATGCACTGAAAACCAAGTTCTGGTACTTCTTTTGTCTCTCTCAAAATCTGCCTCAATCTTTCTGTTACATGTACTGTACAACAATGCAGGGTCCATCTTTCTGCCAGCCTCCGCACCAGTCGCCAGGCCTTGGGGCTGTTAATGTCACTCGAATGTGGTGGCACGTGACGCAGGGAACAAAGGCGCTCTTCAGCATCGTCTGTTTCCATACAGCTACAGCCAGGCCCTCTCCCCAACACATGCCTATTAATTGTGATGTGCTGTGGTTGAGTTTAATAGACACTAATCTAACTCAGCAAAAGACAGGAGGGGAGGAACTGAAAGAAATGGACATGTCTCAAGGGCTGGAAAAAGAAACAGACCATAATACTACTCCGTCCAACTGCTGATTGAATTTCATTGTTGGTCTGCTATTGTTTAAATAGGGCGCCGATATTACAATGACTTTAACTTAGTGTTACATGCAGAAGCTACTGTAACTTAGAAATGAGTGTTTGTTCTTTACTTTGTTCCTCCACAAACAGAACAGATTTCTTTTGTTGTCATTGCAAATGTACAGACTGACATAACCAGATTTGTTGTGAAACTTGATAACATATAGATATATAACACATATTTAACATATAACAACATGGGTCTTGTTTAAAAAAAATATATATATACAATACCATTACCATAAGATCATGAACTGATACTCATCCCTAATTTAAGGTGGCCTCACTATAGAGGATAACTGAACCTCTTTTGGGTCTGATTCGCCCAACCCAAAAACTGTGGGGGTGTTTCTGATATTGAGGCAGATCTGAGCAAATTATCTGCCCAGATCACACTGTTCACAGACATGATTTCACTGGATCAGTCTCTGCAATTTCAAATCCTGATTGGGAGGCATCACCCACATTGTCCTTACCTCATAAAATTAGCATGCACTATTAAATATGTCATTATATTGTGCAGGGTTCACCAAAGTTATCACAATTCATGCAGAGGGCATTAAACCATCCATCCATTATCCTTAACCACTTGTCCAAACTGTCACATGGGACAGGAGGCAATTCCAGCTGGGCATGAGGTGAGGTACACCCTGGACAGGTCACCAGACTATCACAGGGCGAGGACAAAAATGTTTGAATGACATTTCATGGCAATCTATCCAACACTTTATCCTAAATCATTAGGATCTAGCTATAGGGAACTATGTATGATTGGATAAAATGTTAAAACAATCTAACCAACAGTTGTTTATACAGTTAAATCTGGACCAAAGTGGTGGATTAACCCATCAACCAACACTGCCATGCCAAGAGCCACACCAGAAGCCAAATCAAAACAAGTTAGAATACTTAATGCAATCTAAAAATCATCAAAAGGAAAAAGGCAATCCTCTGTCCCAACAAATTTAGTTTTTTAGAATTCAGGTTTTCATTGAAGTGTTACGTATAAAACAAACTTGCTCCAACTGCACAAACTCAACCAGTCCTGGATTCAGCCTTCAGTATCAGAACACAGGACGGTTCTGGTGAAGTAATATGACCACTATATTAGGGAATGTTGTGCCACATTATTCACAGGCTTCATCTTTATCTTTCTGAAACCCATCAGTAGGGCCCCGACTGACACCAGCCTTGCCTACAGGGCTTCCATGAGCTCTGGTCAAAGTCTCTTTCTCCTCCAAGCTGGCCATTGTTGTGGGGGATGATAAATATTTACTCTTCCCAGCTTGGCAGGGAAATGAGTGGGAGGGGAGAGGGACCCATTGTGACAGAGGGGTCAGAGACGCTGACAAGCCAGCAGGGTCCTTCCTTCCCCACTGGCATCCTAAACCCCAATACACTATCAGGCTCTGCACTGGGACAGACATGATGCCAGTAATGGTTAGGGCTGGCACGTTGGTGTGTGTGTGTGTGTGTGTGTGTGTGTGAGATGGAGAATCAGAAAGAGAGGGGATGGGGAAAGAGACAGGCAGACAGTCAAGAAGATGACCACAGAAACAGACAGAAAAAAAAGAGAGCGCTTTTGAAAAGGAGTGGAGAAAGGTTCCCCTTTGAGAGCTGTTTACATGACAGACCACCAGCGGAACTCACAAGACAATAGAGCAAAGAGGATCCACAACACCAGACAATGCTGACTTAAAGAAAAGAGGCACTGGTGTTATGAATACACATGTCCCTCCAGGCTTCATCTCCCCACTTACCCACTTCTCCACAAAAGAAACCCAATAGTCATTTTTCTGAGGCAGAACAAAACAGGGCTTTCCAGGGGCAGCCAAATTTAAATTATCTATGTCAAAGCAACAATATTTGTTTAGTTACACTTCTTTAAGAAATAAAAAAAAAAAGAATAGCTGCTGGTAGAGGTCTGTGGGAAATCCAGTAAGAAAGAACATGAGTAAATCCTTAGTAGTCAGAGCTTTAGGGTCAAACATCCCAACCCCCCATGTGTCCTCACTGTTCCCAACAGAGAGAAGAAACTCCATTAAAGTTCCCTATTAAAAGTCAGTACAGAGAAAAGGGATACTTCAATCACAGGAGAACATGTTTAGATATCCGTTACTGAAAAAATAATCTTTCATGTACACACTCACACGTACATGTGCAGCGGGTCATTCGGGTGTCAAGCACAGATGTATAGGTCGGGCTTCCTACTACTGGGATCCAGCTGATCTTTAACAAAAACCTCAGCACCTACAACAACAAACAGAGCTCAGATTTGCATTGATCTAAGGCCGTGCGTCCGTGACTTTACTTCATTTATCATTTCCTCTCCTGTTCCCTGGTTATAAGATCTGTTTCCTGTCGGGGAAAAGGCTTGGAAATGAACAGAGTCTGTGAATTCAAAGCAAACCTTTCTCTGACTATGAGATGAATTATACATGAGACTGGTAAGAACATATACTGTGGATCTATGAGAGAAGACAGTGCAGCAGATACCACGTATAGAGACACTGTTAGGGTTTTACTATTGCAGTGAGGGGGTTTGTTAGTTCCTATATCAAGTAAGTCTTCTTTTTGAAACAATAACGAGCCAATGAACCAAACTACCAAAGAGTTTACTATAATATATAATGAAGCAAAGAATCTAATTCTTACTTTTTAACACCTGGAACAAATGAACCAGAGCATTTCTCCTTGAAAAATTACAGAAATGATTAATCAGCTATAAGAATAGCTTAAGAATCCTCTTACTGACCTTACTGATCTTTTTTGGGGAGTAGAATAAAAAAGATTCCTTTTTACATATGGCTGGGGAAAAAGGTGTCTGTGAGGTTTAACAGCTAATTGCTAGCATCAAAGTATCTATAGTCTGGGGATCACCAAAGTCAGTCGGATTCATCGTATTTTTTACGTCACATATGAGGCCTTGAACCTTGATAAGGCAGATATATATACAGTACATACACATTCTGGTGATCCACATCAGCATAATACAATGTACTGGCCATAGATTTCCTGATGCAATTGGACCAACATGGCGTCTAATAGTAATAATGTGCTCATTCTTTCAGCAAGTTCAAAATATTTGGTACCAAGTCTGACATTTTTCAAAGCATCTGTTGTTGATCATTAAGCAAGACTCTATTCATATTGTATATTCCAAAATGCTTCAACATTAGCAGTTTTTCATCAATATTACTGTCCCTAGATATTAATAAGTGGTTTCATTACACCAAGCAAGGGTAATCATAAATCAAACTGTTGATGTATTTAAATTAAAATCATATTCTGGCTAGAGAGGCGCCTCCAACTGAGCCTGCATGCACTGATGTCATTTCACTACACCTGTGTCTTGTTATATTGAGGAGTGGTGTTTTCCTAACGCCTCCCAATCACATCAAGAAACACACACAACAGATTATTAAAATCAACAAATCATAAACTTTAATGAAGACATCAGCTCGGGCCATCGCAGCTGACGCTTTTAATGAAGTAAAAAACATGCGATTCTCTGCCAACATGAGGTTATTGGACATGAAACGGCTGCCGGAGGCGTCTTCAGACAGACATACTGTAGTATAGATAAACATCCCCGAACCATTCATTAGGCTAATAAAGCCTGGTGGATAACCTGAGGCCTTGGATGATGGAGCAGCAGTCATTTACAACTCTTCACGATCAAAGTTAAAAAGGCTGTGTTGTGTGTGTGTGTGTGTGTGTGTGTGTGTGTGTGTGTGTGTGTGTGTTGGAGGGAGGCACAATGAGCTGGCTGCCAGGCACAGCCTAAATGTACAGTCAGCCTAGTAATCAAGGGTTCCCATGCACAAGACAGTCAACACAGCTGCTGGTGGAGAGCGGGGAGGGAGGATCAGTTGCTGGTTACTGGCAGACTTGTGTGAGCCAGCCAGCTAAGACACATTAGGATCAATCACGAAGTCCTGGAGAAATGTTTTTTATTATCTTCTAGCCACCTTTTCTCTTTTATCAGTCATTTGGTATGTGCTCTGTACATTCACTCAGTCCTTTGTTTAACTATTGAATGATGCCATCTGAGAGCGGTTTAGTGAAGCTCACTGGAAATTTGTGGTTTGGTAATGCACGTTGCGGTGATATCTGGAAATGTCTGAATGTTTTATCATAGTGAAGGTCGTCTGACTCACCTGATATAAGGACCACCCTACTGACATCAGAGTAAATGAACCATTAATGGAAAGGAACACAGGCACTATATGATGTGAGTGAGACAAATCCATAGACATCTCGTAACTGAATTGTTGATGGAACAATGGATCTCATTCACAAATGATTTTGTCTTAAAACAAACACAAAGTTTTCAAGAAGATTTGGATATTCACTGATGTTTTCTTATTCTAAAAGAACAAAATCTATGCCCAGCAGTGAGCCCAACCAGCTGGAGTAAGAACTCAGTACATGGGGTGAGCTACCTCAGCACTCCGTGAGCAGACTGGTCTCCCCTTAAACACGCCAATATAGGTTGTTTGTACACGCAGCAAAATATGACTCATAATTATCTTTTTGCATTATTATTTTCACTAAAATGCTCATGGTGTGATTTTTTTTTACCAAATTGTGTATCAACTTTTTTGTAGGTCCATAGAATCCAATTTATATACTGGGACATCTCTGCTGCACCACAATAATGATAAGATCTAGAATGGTGTTCTGACATATGGATATTGCACACATACTGTAAGGTAAACTGAGCTCACTGGATGAGTAGCTGTGACTCATGAGAAACCTTTAACACTGCATTGCATTGAGGGACGTTAATAATTCCACCAACACTGACTAATATCAGTATAATTTGCTTAGCATATTTATTTTTAGCTCTTTTACCAACTTCCTGAAATTACTTCCCTCATGCAACCGCCACTATGTCATTCACTGTAATTTTGGTCGACTTGATTATGACCACAATTTCCTTTAGGAAATGATGACACTCTAAAGGGAGAACACATGCAGAGGAAAAGTGAAATTAAAATGTACTGAGAGACGAGACGCGTCCAAAACCTGCTGAGCCGTGAGCACCACATCACTGAAAAATTAAATAATTAACCATTATTGTTTGCAGATTTCCACGTTTATGACCTGGCTTACACAGAGTGAGCCCTGGACTAAGGTCAGTGTTTACTTCCTCTAGGGCTCTGAAAAGCTTTTCAAAGGCTGTGAAGTCTATTAAAGCGAGAGTCCAAGCAGCTGCAGGCAGGAGAAGCTGGGCTGGACGGCACTGAAGCCTCCAGTCCAGCAGAATCAACAACAGACGCTATCCAATGTTACAAAGCGGCCACAGCTGCTCCATTCTAGCTCTTCTCCAAATTCACCCATGATTATACACACACACACAATGATCACACACAATAATAAATCAATCCAGGCACGCACACATTTCTTCTCAAGTCTTTACACATGTGCACGTATGCACACATGACAAGGTGCACAAACAGGAACAAAACCACAAGGATATTCCCATTAGACCGATGTATCAGACAGACAATATTATCAGCCAATTTCTGCCCATCATAGATATATATCCCCATCTATGGGTGTTGCATATATTAAAACAATGTTCGAGGTATGGGCTGGGCCCTAATTCCCATATACTGAACACATCTATCTGTATGCATAGCTGCACAAACACCTATGACTGTTCCCCACATCATAACATGACAAGGCAGCCAATGTGAAGGAATGAGGAGGGAGGACAGACTGGCGTCCAACTTGAACCTGCTGAGCCTCTGAACAGAGAGAGTTGTTGGCTGACTGACATGGCCCTGAAAGCCTTTCAGCGGGTCAGGTCAGAGCGAAGCAGAAAGACAGATTGAGTGAGTGTGAGAGAGAAATGTGTCTTTGTGTGTGTCGGGGAACCCAAGTCAAGAGCGATTGGGTTAGTGAGAAAAGAATGTGTGTGTGCTGGTGATTACCTGTGCATGCAAGGCTGCACCGCTGCCTGAGTTTGGATTTACACTTCAACATGAAGTCATGTGTTGGAAGAGGTAAAGGGACACAGTTCACCCTGAACTGTTGATACTATTTTTCTTGGTGGGGATAATTTGTGAACAGTCATACACCATCACGCACAGCCATAACCACAAATCATTCAACAAGCATGTTTTGAGAGTAAAATAACCCTTCATGGACACATCTGAATGGGAAACATTCAAAAACACACCATCATTATTATGTGTGTTTTCCTGATACAAGCTACTTCTTCCTGGAATATGAATCCATGTTAAAGGTCTGCGAGGGCACTGTGAGCTGTGAGCCGTAGGTAAACACCTTTACCTTGCTCACTGACCCAGTTGTAGCGAGGTGAAGAGCAAACATCCTCACCTTTTACCGGAGGCTTGTCCGGGCTTGCCAGACAAAGGCACTGGGGGATAGGAGGAGGACCAGAAACGATTTCTTCACTGCTCCCTTCCTAACTCTCTTGCATGTTGTCTTTATTAGGCTGCTTGTGATTAAGGGACGCTGATTAAGGGATACTGACTTCCGTCCCTTAAGTTAGTCTGTACAGTACTGAGCCAAAGGGAGGGACGATTACATGTAGGGTTTGTGATAAACGCTTTCGTCAGACAGCAACACCACAATCAGGATCTAATAAGTTTCCTGTCTTTGGAAAAAAAGGTAAAAGGAAACCCCTGTCAAAGGATGGGTCACAAAAAGCAGTGCAGTCAAATGCTTTCTGTCATATTTTGAGTGGTGAGGGACATTCTTAAGAAAATGTTTTCATTATGTGTTAATAATTAACTCGCAAGTGTATTCAAATATTTTGAAGAACGGGAGAGCAAGCTGCAGCCTCTGCATCCCAAAAACGAAGCCAATAGTGAAGGGTAAATGATGGTCCCATTAAGTGTAAAATAGATGATAAAGCAGGGTATGCTTCGGCAACCTGAGCTGTGTTCTGTGGCTGAAGTGTTAGCAGACCAAACGGATCAAAATCTGACAGGTAAACGAGTCATCTCACATGCTTAGGCGCAAAAAAAAAAATGCAGCCATTGATTTACAGACGTACCTTTACCCAATGTCTATAATAAAAAATCTTTTTAGGCCCAATGGCCTTACGTGATCGACCCCGAAGCTGTAAGTTGCCACTATAAAATGGTGTCAAAGCCAGATGCTCCTTCCAATAGGTGAAGTCACAGGTGCCACATTCAATTCTTTTCTTTTACAAAGTCTATGGGGGAGTTGTTAATCATAATTATTTGCATGATTTAGAATACGACAACACGTGCTGTGAAAGGAATCGATGAGGTACCGTGTGTAATAGGAGACTAGACAAATTGTGACATGTCTTACCTGTAGGATGACAAAGGACCATCCTCTGCATCTATTCATGCGTTCAGACTCTCAAACTCCTCACAGAAACAGGTTCATCTGTAAAGACACAAAGATAATATTCATCTGTCATTAGTCTTTCTTTTTTTTTTTTTAGAATACATTAGAATCAGAATTAGGACCAAGAATGGGCTTTGAAAAAACAATTTCACTGGAATAAAAGATCGGCAGCACCGTAGCAAGCATATAAGACTTGTACAATGGGTGCATTTGTACTTTAAATGGGAAGAAAAATATTGCTAATTTTCCATGAAAATCCTTTGGAAACAAGCAATTCAAAGCTTTCCAACTTCAGAGACTAGCCTGCAAAACAAGTGGTTTAAGAGAAATTGTTTTAATTGGCAGAGAAGAGAGGAGAAAGACTGTGGATTTGTTCACAAGCAGCTTCTTAGGGCCTGCATAGTCCAGTGGCTGCAATGTACATATACAAAACAAAAATGCAAGACACAAACACACACAAATACTTAATACTAGACCTGGAAGTCTTTTTCCTCTCTTACCCTCTCATTTAAACACACTGACCCTCCTGCTGAAAGGTCACACCACTACCGGGTCCCCTCAGTCTGTTAATAAGGTCTGAGGAGGTCACTTAATGGTGAAGATTATGCCCAGTGACGGAACAACGCTCATAGTATTTTGCACTTGCAGGAGAGGTAGGAGAGGCTATAATTGATGATTTGACAGGTGAGAAAAAGAGATTGGTTGATAAGAGGTCAAAGAACTAGAGGACTATATCCCTCTACCTGTGACGCCAGTCCAGGAAGGTACAGGAGCCCTAATAACAAGGTTATGATATGTCCTTGAGTACGTCAAATGGCTCTACAGAACAGAAGGCCATTGAAACCCAACATATGGTCCACATCACCAATTACCAAGGTGTGTGTCGATAGGGAGAAGATGAAGAGAGTGGTAGCCACAGAGGGAGTTTAAATATGGACAGATGGGGCGACGAGGGACTTTTAGCCAATTTAGAATAACGACCTCAGGTCAGAGGGACCTATTTCACCCAACATAATGGCTCAAAGTTCATCCCCAGCTTCCTTTCCTGAAACAGTGGGAAGTGTGGACAAATAAAGTATTCAAACTAGGAAAAAAATAATTTACACATGCTATTGAAGGCCTTGGGAGGAAAAACTGCTCAAATGTTTTTTGTATTATTCTATAGCTTCCCAGTAGTGTTCCTTGTTTGTTAAAATCCATCATTTGATCAAAGTATTTATGTTTAGGGTCAAAATCCCTTCTAAAATCCCTTTCCCCATGTGTCCCAATGTAAATTTCTGGGCCATGACATTGCTACAAATATTTATGTCTATAGCTGGTGTGTATAATACATTTCTTGTTTGGGAACCAGAGAAATGGCATGGAAGCCAAGCAACGTACTTCTGGGAACGCCAAGTTAGTTCAGATCAGAGACTGAAAGTCAAACAATAACACAAACACCTCCTGTGTTCCATGGGATAAAATAACTGTTTTAGTGTGCTGGCTTTAAGAGAGAGTGATGTGTACTACAGCAAAACTAAAAAAGAAATAAATCCCTTTACAATGACGACCTGCAGCCATTAATATGCTTTACTAAAAATCACCAGACTCCATTGACATAACTGGCAATTTATATTGCAGAACACAGGAGCTGCTGGTCAAATGTTTCCGCCACATCGTTAGTCGTTTGCGTAATTGTGTGATTTTAAGATCACAGCTACAGTGGTTTCCACAGCAGTATATTCAGTACAATGATTTCCAAACTTAGCATAACTAATGTTAACTCAGCTAGTGCTAGTGTGATCAGTTTGCTGTGGTAACCTGTGTCAGTGCTTTTTGCTAAGGTTTGAATTGGCATTTCAATTTGAGAAAACGTGGAATAGAATGAAGATGGAGTTGGCCTTGAAGGACAATTTAAAAAATAAAATGTTCTTATACGATTCAGAATAATATAGTACACAGGTGCTAAAATGGATTATTTCTTTTGACATTATCCCCCAACTTCTTCAGTGTTGCCTACTATAAACATGTGACAGCAGTGTGTTGGAGTGGAAAGGCCCAGGCCTCCATGCCGATTTAGCCCCAGGAAGACCCAGATTAAGCCTAATTAATTCGCATACAACCATCTCGCAGACGATTCCCATCTACCCCAGGTCACTGGTAGACCCTGGCCAAGCATACGTGCACCAATTAATCCAATGGCTCGAGTCACAGTCTGCTCTCATTTCCAAAAGAGTCAATCAAATTCTAGGGATTCAAGTCCCATCGTTCTCCCTGAAGCATCAAGGCAGAGAAACTAAGCTTTGAAAATAGCACTATTCCAGGAAAGAGGCTGATAAAAAAAACTCAAGTCACAATAATACTGCTAGGCCAGAAGGAGCTACTCCCCAAATTCCTACCTTTCCACAAATGTGAAAATGTTCCCTTTGAGCCTGTGAAGACACAAACAATCTGTTGATTCAGTGGCAGAATCCTTTTCCCTAAGCCGCTATTTGCTTTAGCAGTGATGACACAAGGGGAGGAATTTGAGCAATGCCTGTGTATCGTAGACTCATTTCCTCAGACTGAGAGCCATCTCCAGACAGACAAGACAGAAGTGAAGTCTGGTTTATTCCTGCGCCTCTGGCTCCAGGTCAGCCAGTGTCCTGCAGACATGTTATACACTGCTTCTATGTCGAGGGCTACGTCGTCATTCATAGACAAACACTCACATATACAAACTTAATCCTCGACGTTTATTCATAACAAGTAGCAAACATGTATTGGCATGAAGCATTCATACATGGAAACACTTTCCATCAGTTATGAAGCTCAATTTTCCAATGACCTCAGAAGACTCAACATGGATGAAAGCCCATCACTCATCACTTGTTTGTTTTGTCTGTATAATGAGCAGCAGCCAATCACAGGCTACCGAGACGATAAATTCATGTGAAGACACCAACTATCTTTGAGCATGCCCTAATCCCTGCTCTTTTATTATTTTCAAAGATTATTTTGTGAAACTGCCTTTAGGATTCCAAAGGGCTTACTGTCTCACAAATGGAAGTCTCTCCTAATTGTAAGGGATCAAAGTAGCCTCATAACTGCGCCGCTTTCAAGTAGAAAATGAAAAGCGTGAAAAGCCAGAGCACGCTCACTCTGCGATGGGATCAACTCATACTCAAGCAGCCTTGAGAAAACTTTGCCTGTTCAATAGGGGATCAATGCCAAGAATTATTGTGGCACTTTGCCATTTGTGCTCATTTTCCTTTCTCTCTGGCCCTCCCTGATATTTTCCACTGGCGGGTCAATGATATGTCATGAATTTACATGCTACTAAAATGCTGTGTGTAGCTTTAAGACCATTGAAGGGTGCTCTTTTTCTCAAGTGATGCAAAGTCATTGAAATGGAATGGGCTTTGCAAGCAGATTAGCAATCTTTGTACCTCATGGATGCCAGCCAAGAGACGTCTACCCGCTCCTCTCCTCACTTGTCTTTTTTCAGCTGTTCGATTTAATGCCAGATATGTAAATTGCTCCTGAAAGTCGCACAGGAGCTCATACAGGACCAGTCAGGTT
>CAFUXE010000377.1:145721-161703 GCA_903364295.1 Serranus cabrilla | reverse complement strand
ATCTGTGTTGATTACACAGGGAATATCATATAATTAGTTTAATCTAAATACTAGTCACATATCAAGTTTAACTTTCTGGCATGAAAACAGGACTGAGAAGATAATGACGTTTTTCTTGCTTTTTGTCAAGATTGGTCTAAAAACACTTAGCTAAATAAACATAAAGTGATAGAAATTTTTTTACTCATTTTTTTTTTGGGGGGGGGAGTAAAATAGCTAAGTGCATGTTATTTTTTGTCTTGAATTTGGCACCATACCTGCTGGAGTGGTTAGAGACTGGAATTAGAGTGATTTTATAAATTGTTTTGAAATGCAATGATTAAGAGTCATTCTACACCTGAACTAATGAAGCACATTTGCCAGTTAAGGCAAAATAACTGCAACCAAACTGTGACTATAAATTTGACAATGATCGATAAGGCTTTAAAATAGATAATTAGTAAATACATTTATCAACTCTCTCAGGAAAATTCATTAGATTTTATTGTTAATTATTTGTAATTTTTTAATAAAAAAAATGCAAAAACATTTATTGGGTGTGTCCTCTCAAAAGAGTTTTGTTGTTTTTGTTTTTACATTTCTGAACTGAAGCTATTCTTGAGACTGGCGACAAAAAAGAGAAAGAAATTTAAACAAGTTGTCGACACATTTGTTGGTAATTAAGTTATTAAATATTTAATTGATGAATCCCCAAAGTGTGACTGTTAATCAAGCATATAAAAAGCGAAGAGAGCAAACATTACCCACACATTAACAGCTGAGATTAAATACCATTTAAATGCTTTTTGGTGGAAGAAATCCCAAGAGTTAAAGTTAACAGTATTAACAAATGATCTATTATGATTATTTGTTAACTCTATTGTTTTGCTTTCTGCTGTCCTTTATTTTTGATGTTCAAATGTGGTTGCAAGTGATGGCACCAAAATGTCAAGAATTGGGTGTCATTACTGTTGAGACCCAAATTAATTGAAAAATTAATCATTGATGACAGTAGTAGTCAGTAGCGCTACTACTTTTTAATAAAGCCAGACCAATATGGGACTTTTGAGACTGATAACGATATTCACAGATAACGGATATGTTGGCTGATATGGTCATGTTTTTCTGGAATAAAAAATTGATTTTTTTTTCTGCAGATCATGTATTAACTTTAATAATTTGGAAGCAATCTGTTTGAGTGTAACCCAAACCAAAAACTGTGAATGAATGCTTTATGGGCTGGAAGAGCCAATAGCGCTTCCATTCAGTGTTGTTTTTCCCATTCATCCAAAGATGCACTTCATGGTTTCATCCCTTGATTAACATTGACTATATATCTTGTAAACAAGCTTAGTGTTTCAAACCTGATCTCTTTTTATTTTAGATTTAAATTTAGTTTCATATTTATTCTATTATCATCGACCCCAGATATTCCTCGTTGTCAGGGTTTCAGTTCATTTTGTAAAAAACACTGCAGTACAGTTTACATTTTCTACTACCTTGTCATTTGCAAGTGCCTTCATCATTTAGTTTTTTTTTTATTCGACAAATAATAGTTAACACTATTTCTAAATCACACCAAGCTACATTTTATGTATATATTGTGTAAAAATAAGTTTTCATAACAGCTAATTTTGCACAGCATATAAAGCAATACCAATAAAAATGTACCCAAATGTATTATAACATTTTATTAAAGGGAGGCCAGGGGCAGAATTTTGAGAACTGGAACTGCAAGGAAAGAAGTAAAACAGCAAAGGAGAGCCTGAATTCTCTGACAAGAGTTACTCAGTTGTGCTCAGAGTTCAGGCCTGTGTTAAAAACAGCTCCGTGCATTCTGCCTCTACCAAACACAATCATGCACCGCGGACCACAGAGACCATATAGTGGGGATTGAGGAGTTGCCAACACCCCAGCGAGTGCCATTAGTAAATATACCCGAACACAGAAGGCAGGCAGGCAGCTCTGCCAGAACCCTCAGCTCCCACAGCCCCGAGCCTGAGACTGGCCAGGGTCACAGTCAGCCACTCACAGCCCTGCACTGTTCACAGAGCCGCAGCGTCCACCAGCCACACACAACAACATGAGCATTAGTGAAACACTGTACTAAAAACAGAGAGCTTTGAAGTACTGCTCCTATTCAATCTACTCCATCCCCCGCTCCAAAAGACTCTGCCAAGAAAATGCAAGCCAAATGTTGCTGTAGTTCAGTAACTTTGACATGGCCTAGTGTGCATTTGTGTGTGTATATCCGTGTTTGTGTGTGTGTGCATACATGTGCCATATGGGATTGTTTGCGTGCAGGTGTGTCTGTATAACTTTATCAAACTGGCATGCAGTGCAGTGAACATGGTTTTTGTCAATTTTAATCCACATGGAAGAAGGGAAACTCGCTGGCTGAGAAAGAAAAATATCTGGTTCTCCACAAGTAGGCTAAAAAAAGCGTAAACGAAAACAGGCATGAAACTCAATGTTAACAAAATTAAACACAGTTTAATCCTTAAACCACTACTGAAATTCTGCAAAAACAATGGCTGCTGATCTCCCAGGCTCACGACAGGGCACAGAGTGATGTAGAGGATACGGAGAACGAGGAGGGACAAGAACGAATGAGGCAGAGAGGGATGAAGAGACACAGAGAGGGAGGGAGGCATGTTAGATCGCTCTGCTTGGCAGCAGCTCTACAGTTAGCCTTTTAGCACAATTTATGGATGGGCTCGAGCTTCAAAAAGATCTTCATCAAGAGAAACAATAGAGAAATGGATTAGGCTGACCCTCTTCCTCAGCCCTCCTCTGTCTGTTTCTCCATCACTCCATCTGTACTTATCCATCCACCTCTGTATTGTGACCCAAACAACAGGCCCTCCAGGGTCAGTGGCTTGGGCCAAGGCCAAGATTGCTCTCTTTCTCTCTCCCTTCATTCGCCCCTCCCTGGGAGCACCTTCCCAACCTTAAAAAACTCTCTCTGGTTTGTGTCAGTCTAATGAACAGTCTCTTAACCGTTCTATGGCAAGAAAGCAGATGGAACCCTGGGACAATTTACAGCACAAAGGAGAAAATGAAGGAGGGCAGTTAAGTTGAAAAGGGGAGTACGAAATGCACTTTCAAAATGTTTCTCTAGCCAGTGAGCCCAAAATATGCCTTACATTTGCACATTCTTCCAATTTATCTCTTATTGAATTAAGGTTTCAGACTCCTGGACGCCTTTTAGGAGAATATAGCAGAAGAAGAAGAGAAAGGCAGAGTGAGACAAACATATATGTGTCCGAGGATGGATATATCTGGGCAATTTCTCTTGAGACTTCTTTTTTGTGATGATGATAGTTTATATATAAAGTGATGCTTCACGATACAACGGCCACCTAACAAAGCTTAACTCCAGCCAACAGAAAAGAGAAGGTTTTACCTAAACTCTAATCCACATAAATGTATATATTCAGTCAAGATCTGGCCACAATGTAACAGCTGATACAAATATATATATTGAACTGAAGGAGAACTGGAACTAAAGGCGGACTTTAAGCGCTTCGTTTGGAAATCACAATACTGAATGCACTGAACTGAACGTTCGGATAAAAAAAATGTAACAATACACTTATCTTACCATTCAATACAATTTTTTTTGGCTTGTGAGCTTGTAAAAACCTAGCTCTTGTTCTTTAAATTGTTGATAGTACATTACAAAACAGCTTTTCAGACATTTTTCTGTTGTTTCCTAATAGACAGAATTGAGGATGAGGCTGAGACTGGCAGCTTTGAAAAAAGCAAAAATTACAGCTTATATAACGTTTGTTGAATTTAATTAATGTAATATCATTACATTTGTTAATTAAAACAGTACCCAATTACTTGGCTCACATGTAGCCTAACCATGTCATGTGATTTGCTACTTCAGTAAGAACAATTATTACTGGAACCACTAAAGAAAATTGCAGATGGAAACTTAAAATCCAGGAAGTATCACGCCTGATCATGCCTATAACAATTTTACACACTGACCAAACACATTCTCGCCATGTACAATACATCCACCTCGTTTTTTGCTGAAGAGGTTATGTTTTCAATGCAGTTTGTATGTCTGTCTGCAGAATAACGGAAGACCACTAAATAAAAATCCTCACCTTTATTATTGTTGTCATGCAGATATTGGAAACAGCTACTGACATAACCTCCCTGTTGTTTCTACATTTCAGACTGAGCTCACAAACACACCAATGTCAAATTACTTCCTAACTTAGGAAATGGGATGATCCCAGGAGCATATGAATGCACTACTGGCCATTGCTCTCCCCGGGAGATATTCTAGTTTCTTTAGGAACGCCTGCGTGTCACCTCAAGGTTAACACACCAAGAACAGTAACATACAGTAACTCTATATGCTTTACATAATAAAATGTCCATAGCTGCTAAGGGCCCCCTTTTGATGGCAACCCCAGGCAGTTGTCTACCTTTCCATAATGGTAAACTCCACCTCTGAAAATCATTGTTCCTGGAGAAGTAGCATAGGAAGCATGAGGTAAAGCAAAGTCTCATGGCAAACCGCTTTCTGAATATACCAAAGATTTGGCAGCAATGAAAGAAGCCAGAGGAGGAAAAAGTTTTGCTCTGTAGGGGTTTGGATAAGCCAGTTCTCCATCTGTGATCATTAAGGTCCAGTTTTCCATCCACGCTGCCTCGCTCTCAGCCCTGTCGCAGGGCACATTCTCAGGTATTATGGGTCTCTGCAGTGTTAGAAAATTCAACTAAGGGACCCAGAGCAAAGGGTTCAGTCAAATAATGCAGACATTGTTTGAGGAGATTGAGCAATAACAAAAGTTTCATAGAGAAGGTCAGTCAGGACTTGACATTTTCAGAACAGAATGACTTTCACCAGAATACAAATGTCATAATATCAGTTCTGCAGTTTTCCAAAACACTTCGTCATACTGCCTCTAGCCCCAACAAATTGAAAGGGCACAGGGGACTGTCTGATCTTTTAAATTCCTGATTTTACACTTTTCTTTCCTTCAGCATTTGCCAATATGGGTGGTGCCACAGGATGATATAAAGATTAGTCACACACACTTTTTCTTTTCTTCACATGCACCAGTTTACTATCTTGATGACCTGCCATGAGGTGAACTGCATCTATTAAGCAAGCAGACTGGCACAGTTAGGGGCAAGTCACTCATGATTAAGCAGTGTGGGGCAATTTGGGGTAAAATATTAGGGGATTTGGGGAGGTCAATGGTGCATGGTTTGAGCACAGCTGTGTTTACTACCAAGATACATTTTCTTTTGTTTTCTTTTCAAAAAAAAAATATATATCTATATATCTAAATATAAGTATTACACTGTAAGATAGAAAGTGGTATTTCTCATTTTTCTTTTAAAATTGCCTGGATACATGTGTATGATGACAGTTGCTAATGAATACCAAACTGTCTGTATCATTAAAACCAAGGTATGCAGAAGACCATCTCTGAATGCACAGCACATCCAACCTTGAAGCAGACGGTCTACAGCAGCAGACGGTCACACACCCACTTTATTAGGTACACCTTGCTAGCTAATAAGCTGGCTGGTGAGTGTATGTCAGAGCTAACATTAGCTGTAAATAAGCAAATAATGCAGTTTTGATTTTGAAATAAAATCCTGAGTCCTCGGAGGCAGTGTTGACAAAGACGGGGGAAGAGAGGAGGGCTAAAGGCTAATAAAATACAAGGCAAACAGGATGGCAGACTTCACCCCATTCATGTCTGTATACTAATCAGTTAGAGTGCAGCGCCCCCTGTTGGCCAGAAATAGTCATGTATATCCAGGTGTGGAAACACACACAGACACCGCAGCCAAAAACAATACTTCACTCCCACTCCATGAGGTGAAGTACAAATTAATCACCTGATTCTTAATGCCATCCACACCAACTGATATTTTAATCCCATACAAGCTAAAACTGTAGAACCTCATATGCTGGGCATTCTTCTTGTCCCAGAACTCTAAGAAATCAGTCACCATGCCTCATGCACCTCAAAGTCCACATCGACAGCATCAGCCATAGAGCACACTGAATGAACCATCTCTTTCAGAACTTTCTCAAGCAGAAGCAGGGATTTCCAAGTCATTTCAGGAATTTTCCAAGGATTGTAAAAGTGTCATTTTGTGGAAACCATTTTTACTCAGCGTGGGCAAACTTACCAGGCACGGTCAAGACTGACCAGAAATTAGCTGGTGGGATGTCAGTACGTTCCAAAACCTATACCCTTTGGCAGGAACCATGTTTGTCCATGGCTATAATCATAATCTGACTGACAAGACATGAATCCAACTTGATTTGCCTTAGTCAACTCAATTCTGAAAGCAACAAGTAAAAGCATGTCTTCACTTTTCCTCTCTTTGTCCTTTCTTTTCCTCTCGGCTCTTTCTGAGCTGTGCCAACTGGAGTCTCAAGGTTATTGATTTGCATGTTGTTTCTACTTTGCCCACTCACTGTTTTCAATGAGATGTAAAACTGTAAAAAAAAAAAAGAAATCCATCAGGAAATGAGTTCCTTCTACAATAAAAATTAAAAGAGACAACTAAAAGTAATAGGATCTGCTAAACATATCTACCTAAATGGTTTATAACTCGATTGTTTTGTGAATGAAAAAGAATCAGATATTTTGGATGACTGAGACAAAGTCTGCTGGAAATTAGAGTCTAGGTGTTGAGAGTCCCTGAGACTCAGTGGCGAGTTACATATTCCATATGTCCAACATTACTCAACATTGGCTCACACTGCTTCCTATGGGGGCGAACCCTTGCAACCATTCAACACTAATGAGCTGACAGAGAGAACACACCTCTACTATATCCTGTCAGTACTTCTCAGTACTCATTATGCAGAACACACTTATATTTAATGCACAAGAACAGATTTTCTTTTTACATGCTATTGTTGTTTATGGGAGCTATCCCCATCTGTCTATTGTTTTTGTCAATTTGCTAATCTAATGTGAAGGTGACACTGTCCATCTACACTGCCCAGAGGAACTACAGTCTGCCAGTTCATTAACTATCCACCCTTTTTAATCAGATCCCTGACCGTCAATGCCAAACATGAATGACAATGATATTACACCAAGCTGAGAAACACAACGCCCTCTATAAAGAAAATTGGGAGGCTTGTCTGAGTAATTGAATAGCCTTTGTTTCTGTCTTACAATGGAACATTGTGATGTGTGAAATCTCAGAAAAACCTGGTCAACACTGCCAAGCTGTTCCCATTTTCTAAGGTAAGTTACCTTTCTAGATAGTTGGAGGACAGGTTCAGCGTCATTAAAAGGTATTTGCTGTTTCAAATTACATGGCAACTGATCTTGTACATTCGACATTCAAAACCCAAATGTCAACCTCGTGGTGGCATTTGAGGGAAAAGTCAAGGGATCACCACAGTCATCAGGATTCATCATCTGGGAGCCATTAATGTCTGTACAAAGTTTTTTGCTTTTGTAGATGTCGGGATATTTCATAGGATAAATTAATCTGGGCAACAACAATTTCACTTTGGAAGAAAGTGTTGTCAAAGCTGACTCAATCAACACAATCCCAATCCATCCCAGGTATACTGTGTGTCACAGCCAAATAAATTAGTGCACCACTTGACTCTGCACACAGAGTATTTGAGAGTCTGCTCTCTGAGCCTTGATCACTAAATTAGCACCCTAAGGTCGCTTTCACATATAAAATCTGATGCACTCAGTGCGATTCAGTGGTGAAGTTGCAACATTGTTGCATTTTTCATTTGGTTTGCTTTGCTTTCAAGTCAAGACCCAGACTTTAATGTATTGGTGGCATATTTTTTTCACTTTTATGTGGCATTGATCCGCTGTGCGACTGAATCCAGTAGCCACCAATCTGTCTCTAAATCATTTGACTGTTGTTTTTGTGTGTAGCCACAAGGACTTTACTTCATCATTTGATCATGTCTGTCCACAAGACATTTTTCAAGCCTGCTACTACTTTGTCTGGTGCTGATTCTCAAATTTCCGCCCAAACTGGGTTTGTTTGGTTGGTTCAGACTGCGTTCTCACATGCAGCGAGCTGAACTCTGGTGCACTTGGAAGCAAACAGAGACCCCCATATCTTAGCAGAGCGGTCTTTGGTTCATTTGAGCATTCACACTCGCAAAAACCAAACTGACTATCTGGCAAAATGCACCAGGGTTTGTTTCAAGTGGACCAAACAGCTCAAGTGTGAATGCCCCCTAAGAGTAACAGTACAGGGTGCGATACTCACTAAGCTCTAACCTCGTGATGGCAACATCAGCCCTCTATGTTGCCTCAACAAGCTGTCCATTTATTTAAACCATGAGGTGCGTTTTGCATACAGGCCTCAGCGAGGAAGAATAAGGTTGATTCAGGGGTAACTGAGCCCCTGACTGGGAGCCATATGAGCCAAATATGATTCGACAAGGCCCAGAGCTCCAGGGTCAAGCCACAGCAAGGAACATGTGTCCCTAGGAGGGAATGCCTTGTTGCTCCCTCAGCCAGTCAGAATTCTCCAGTTTGTGCAACAAATCCTAATGAGGCTGCTCTCTGTGGGGGGAACCAAGGCCCTGTCTGTGGGGATTTGTCTGAAGAGCTAAACAACCGAGGAAAGATTCAGTGAAGCAACTTACTCGCTTACACCCTCGCTCTGTCTCACACACACAAGCCAAGACTGATGAGGTGAAGGAAGCCAAATGGTGTGTTGCAGGCAGAGGCATGGCAAAGGATTAAAAATGTGTCCAACCAGAAAGACAAGGTATAAAATATTAACAAGCAAATACAGCCTGATGTGTGAGTGATAGGCCGTGACAAAATATCTATTTGTTTAAGCTACTGGCAGTAGGTTAGGAAAGCACAAATCCACTCAAAAAGTCGGGTTGTGCACAACGTAAGCCTGCGGTTTGGGAAGTAAAGGTTTATGTGCAGTTCAAATAAGTGGAATTTTACTGCTGCGACAACAAACTGGCTAACCATTGCATTATAAAAAAAAAGAAAAAGAAAATCAGTCTAAGTGAACGACCATTTGAAAAAAAATATTAGATAGGGTTGTGGAATAATAAAATTTCTGACAAAAAAAGATTGCACATAAATGTCAAAACCAAATATGGAAGTTTCCATCTGTGGTTGATATTCCAAATTCAATACAGACCAATAGAACTTTCTGAGAAAAGACAGCAGGACGGAAAAAGATTGGTGTTCAAAGACATTCCCATGTTTCTGATCTGTCTTTGGGGTCAGTCCACCTGAACCGCATTAATTCATTTTCCCTTTCTGTGCCTCTTCCTTTTCCTCAGGACAACTGTGAGGGTAACGCTTTGTAGCAAAGCTTAGTTTAAAGTCAGATTGCCATATATTACAATGATACACTCTGACAACTCTATTGACCACAGTCTCCTTCTTTTCAAAGGGGGGGGATAAAATAGTGGCACTAATACGCAACACCTGTTCCTTTTCGGCATCCGTCACTATATCAAATATACAAACAGTGACAGCTGTGGTGCAGGCAGTGAGATGGTGAGGCTCTGGGCCCGCGTGATGCAACAGACAGACACAGGGGTTGTTTCTTGGAGGACTTCTTCCCACAGAGGGCCCTCTCCAGGTCAAATAGCTGAAAGCAGAGTGTAGTGGCCAAAGCCTGTAATATTTCACATATGCTTTTTGAGGAGCACCAGGCACTATCAATGTCTTTAATCTAAAGCCCGGGAAGCAAAAGGAAAAGGGCCTATCAGGCAGCCTGCTTTCAATTACGAGCTCCATAAAGACACTGAGATAGGAGTTGATGTGATGGATGGTATGCCATGATAGGATCCATGCCTCCGTCTGCTGAGGCTCAAGTTTGCCTGCTGGGATCATGAACATGCCAGAGACACACCCAAGACTTAAGTCTAGCTACAATCAAAGGGGTGTAATCAAGGAGTTATTAGAAGGATCTGGTTTGAGTATTAAGTATTTGACTATATTCCTCTCCATACCTGGGTGGCATCATAACTGATTGACAAAAATCTCTGGAGGGACAGGAAGAAAGACCTTCAAAACGTCTACAGCCATGCTAGCGGTTCTGTGAGGCTGTACTAAGGCACAGTGGTGCTTTGAGCTGAACGCTAACATGTTGATGTTAAGCAGATATAATGTCAACCATGTTCACCAGTTCACTTAGTTTTGCATTGTTTGCTTGCTAACATTTGCTAATTAGCCCTAAAAACAAAGTACAGCTGAGGTTAATGGAAATGTCTTTTGTTTTTGTATGTAGTCATAAACAGAAATGTACTATTTAAAAAAATTCTATACATATTCCAGAAATTGATTGGATTATTTTACAGGGATGTTCATGTTTTTTCTATATTATGTACAAATGCCATATATTTAAATGTAAATTACTTTCAAACATAACATGAATGTAAAAATATGTAAATTAACAAATGGGACATTATAGATTTTTTTACAGAATCGCTTCATGATCTTGCATGCTAAATACAGTGAATTCTATGTAAAAATACACATCATATTGATAAATGTAAAACTTTTATTTAATGTTAAACAACATTTTATATATATATATATACACAGGGAATCATCTTCCAGGATTCATATATATCATTGCAAAGTTACAATCTCCTCTAATTTACACTGTATGCAAGTGTGTGTGCGTGTGTAATGGAGGAAGTTGGGAGATAAATCTAGCATCAACAGTCTGTAGCCAAAACAACCTGAGAAAGTCATCGGGTGATTCAGACACTTGGCTTTGAAAAATCTATTTTGAGTTTACAGTCAACATGAAACTCACTTATATAGCATATTTTTTTCTTCGTCATTCTTTTATTTGTTCTCTCCACTTCCTGGGTTTGACAGATGTGACAGGAAAGGGCAAACGAGGTAACGCTATTTATAAAGAGGGCCTTGCAACACTGTTTTCCCCTTCGGCTTTCATTAACTGTTTTTGGCATCTCCGTCTAAACTCTTCTTGTTGATCCTTCATTTATAACTACAGGATTTCATTCAAAACATGACAAGCATGGCTGAATTTTAATTTCAACACCATGACATTTTGATATCTTATTTCTCATTCAATTAAATTTCAGCTAACTGGTCATTAAACTGGATGTATTGTACAATAACCAAAATCATTTACAACTTGCATTTTTAACTTAAACTGAATTTTCAAGTTAAGTGAATATCAACTACAGTCAAATGCATTCCAAAGTTCAAAAGTGCAGGTTCACAAGCTTTGCTTTGCTCTATGGAACTTTAAAAGTTGAATGGGAGTTCAGCATACATTTAGCAAGTGACACTTTACATCCTTTACTGAATCATACATGAGGTTGCAGCAGACAGACAGTCAGCTAACAAATTTTCCCCAGAAATGGGAAGAGACCAAAACAGAGCTAAAAGAGCCACCAGGCCAGAAACACAAAGCTACTATCAACTCTTTACTAATATTTCTGCCATATCAAACAACTGGCACACTCTGAAGCCAATACGGAAGCACCTTAAACCTGCAGACTTTCTCATGGCCAGTGGAACAACTTGAATCACATTGTATATAAGTCTATACTTTTCACTTGATTTATTAATTAAGGGAAAAAATGTTATCTTGTGTTTTTGATCTCAAACTCTAGTCTTCTTGAATACAGCACGATGTTCATTTTGCAAATTATGCTTTCATTTAAAGTAAAACAAAGCAGAGCATGTTGAAGACTGCATTCACACCATAGCAGGTGATTCAGCAACTGGCTGATTAGTTGTGGCTGCCATGGTGTTGTCCTGTTTGTGTGAACTAAAACACAGGAGTTGGCCATTCATTTTTGCACCCAGCTTACCTGGCTGATTACTTTCACCACTTTCTCATCCAAATATGGTCACTTCTGGCTCCAAAAACCAAATAGACAATGGCCAAAAACCAAGTTGGTGATCGCCAAAAAAACGAATTCTAGGCTTTAAAACAGTAGTCCACAAACCAGTGGGTGACGTCAAGGTGGCTAATTTCATTTCTTATATACAGTGTATAATATCAACTTGAAGGTAATGATGTGTCAGTATTATGTACACAACTTGTTCCCACTGCCCCCATGTAGTAAAAAGTAAGTCTGTTTATATATGGACTATGAACACCAAAAAGGCTAGATCTTCTCACAGAGTCGTTTTCTCCCATCAAAAGACAAAAACTTTGAAATTTGAGTCCCAGGTTGGATTTCATCCTCACTGAAAGCAAAATATTTATCTCAGACAAATCTAAATCCATGTCCTTGTGAGGACGGATAGTGAAAGGCTTTGTCTCCCAAGAGCTGGGAGAACATCTCTCTCTCTCTCTCTGTCGGAAATCTTCAGTGGATCGGGCCGGCCGGCCGGCCTGTCAGCACCAAGAGACAAATCCATACTGTGTAGCAGTTTAAAGTCACTATAAAGACAGACAAGGATTAGGCATGCTGGTGCCACGGGGTCCACCAGTATCTACATACTTTAGCTCAACATCAAAGAACACAGTGCAACCGTTTGAAATATAGACAGCAAGTGTGCAGTCTTTCCTACAGTGGCAAGCAACTCCCAGCCCGATTAACCCCTGTTCCACCCGGAGGAGAAAAAGCACCGGATACAGCTCATAGCAAGGCTGGATAAATTACAATACCAACAACTGCACATCAGCGACAGGACAAAAGGTCACTGGGGTCAGCAGGTCATTTCAGTTTTCCAGTTTTAGGCAATTTATAGTGAAAGTGACAGTAGGTTTTGGCTTTGCCAATGGAACTAAATGTGTTTTCTAACATCTTTCCACCTGTCTCCCAATCTCTCTCTGTCTTCTTTCTGGCGTTACACTTGTTTCATTTTTCATCTATGAGGCTGATAGTATCAATATCTGAGTTCCTATGAGTATACAGGTGCAAACGGGTTCAACTTTTCAGACAGGTCTTCCACTTATTACCTCTTTTTCCAACAAAACAAAAACTAAAAACTTTTTCCAGTTCTTCGTGCATTAGGTCACTTTCCTTTACTGCCATTGCTCAGGGAATATTTCCATCAACTAAATGCCAACGGTTACAATCAGGACAGATTACAGCATATTATCAGCAGATGGACAAAAGATGATCCAGACCAGGCTATTACAGCGCAGATGACACATGGGATCCATTCAGAGGAAATAAGAGATGAATACTGGTGTCAACAGCACAAGGTAATGGTGGTAAATGGAGCAAAAAAAACTATGATAACCTACTCTGTTGTGAAAAATAAGAATACTGTTTATTGTTACAGACCAAATTTAAGCACAAAGAGGGTGATGGTACCAGAGCAAATGAGGAAATGGTGGTAATATGCTTCCAACACCAATGCCATATAAAACTCTGGATTTTGCTTTCAGTGTAATTTTTGTCAGAGGGCACAAAGACAGCATACAGACTGATTTAGAAACATAAAGGCTTGCTTTCAAAAAGACAACGCTATGTAAAAAGCTGCCCAGATGGACATCAGCCAAAAAATGAGATGGCGAGCAGCTGTTAAAGCCAGCTGTCCAGACCAGTTGTTCATAAGGGCTGGGAGACCAGGATGGAGGGATTCGTGGAGGGGTGAATGGGTTATAGATATGACATAGACAGTGGAGGGGAAAACAGTGAAAGGAATTCAAGGTAAATTAATGTGTTTACATTAGAACTCTCAAATACGTAGATTTTGGACATTTATCAGTAGAAATCTGAAGGCCAGACTTGGCACTGTTCTACGTTGCAGTTGTAGTTTAAATTACAGGAACTGAACAGATAATGGTTCAAGGAACAAGAACCTGTTCCTTTACACTGTATAAAAAAAGCAACGACTTAAGCAACAGATCCATAATACAGATGTTATCATTTTCTTGAAACAGCATTGGGATAATTATTACACTACTACAGTTAGTTAAGCCATTGATATATATGTAGCTTAAATGGCACTCACACACAATTTGGAAATGAATTCATTCCCAAAGTATATTTGTCTCTACATTTTAGGATTGTGGCTAATGTGTTGATGAAAGCAATTATAAGTCGACACACTTTCTCTATACATCAAGCATGAAATTATTATCATCAGGCCTCTGATCACTATGAACTTCTGGGCTGATGTTGGTAAATAGTAAGCATAAGACTGCCCTCTAGTGGCCTCTTCTAAATCATACAGGGTGATACAAGAGGATCACAAGGAGGGGGGACTGCCCAGGGTCCTGGGTACACATTTGTTACTACAGATGTCTATTAAATAATAATAATTTAAGTAAATAAAGTATACTGCTGTAATGGCTTGCATGTGGACTGAGATATTCCAACAACATTTTGCTCATGTATGTTATTTATTCTAATTCTCTCACTCATTTTGTTAGGAAATTAAAGAAAAGATTTTAAGAGAAAAGACATTTTATGATTAGGGTGTGGGTTTGAAAGATGTTGAACATGTTCCAGATACTCACTGAGCTCTGTGTTTGTGTTTCCTTGTTCCGACAGCAGTGCGCTGACCTCACCTGGCAGCCTCCAAGAAGCTCTGATAAGAGAAAAAAACAATTACAAATCACTGAAAAACATGGAGCAACATTTCCCAGCAGGTGCTACATCTCTCCCATGAAACAGTAGATCAATAGAAACTGACATTTATCACATTCTTTTTGTGATGGTTTTTAACAGTATTTGTCTGGAAACAAGACAGCAACACCTAGGCTGACTAAATATTTCACATTAAAATAATATATGCCTGTAGGACACTCAACAGAATCAAGTACATTAAGGCACATCAAGTCTGGAAATGGGCTGGATGTCTCACTAGCATCTTTATCAAGAAAACATGCAGGAGCACACATAGTGCAATTTTTATTTACTTTTGTACTGATCCAACTGTCTGGTAAATGTAAAATCACCTATTTCATGCCCATTGCTAATACTGGTATTCTGTAAAATACAGTAATGCTATCTAGAAAATACAAGTCCAAACAGGTGCGAAATACTAATCCTTGTTTCCTAAAAAATAAACATCTGTCCATTTATCTCTCTAAACTCCAAAAAGCAAGTATTACAACTTAATCAAGACTGTGGGGGTGAGTAGAGGTCGCGCTGTGGTTAAGGCGAGGCAGAAGAAAACTGCAGTCACACTCCTAACACTCCTAAAGTTTCAGCACTAATGCTGTGCTGAAGCCAAATATTTTCCATCAGTTCAACCTACTAACCCAGTGCTCTTTGCCTTTCATTTTCTACTTGTGTTCCTAAACAGTTATGCGGCTCAAGAGCTGCTGGTCACGTTCATATGATGTCGAGAAGCTGTGAGAAGAGGATTAGTCTGCTAATGCTCGTGAGAGAAACACACAACAAACTAGTGACACAGAGCTTAGGAACCAGTCCATATGTGTGCAGTATTGATTTAAAGGGCTGCACAGTTAATCAAAATGTTATTAAAATCACAATATGGACTAGTGAAATATCCAAATTGGAGGGGATATATATTTGTGTGTGTGTGCGTGTGCGTATGCGTGTGCGTGTGTGTGTCTTCTGAATGCATTGTGATGCTGCAGGGTTGTCCTAGCCTACAAATCACATTCTTCAAACTTTGGAGAAAATCTATGTGGTACAGATCCTCACAAATGATCATTTTGTATCATTAATCTATTTCTTTAATATAATGATATTTTTTAAATAAAAACAGCATTCTTGATACACAAATGATCATTCCCTCCAATATTGTGAGTCACATCTCAACTGCAATATCAGTCACAATAATAGCAATTCAATATTTTTTTAATCATTCAGCCATAGTATAAAACATCTTTTTTATTTATTTTTGATTAAGAAATCCATCATCCCTATCTTATTCAAACATATAGTTTGAACATATAGTTTGAATAAGATACGTAAAAACGATGTGAAGGCAGTTATGCTCTGTTAAAGAATGACAATATAAGAAAGCTGAACTAAATAATATGGCTTTACTTACGCTGGTATAGATGGAGAAGCTAAGGTGTTTGATAATCAGACTTGCATAGATAAGTTCAC
>CAFUXE010000377.1:123976-143877 GCA_903364295.1 Serranus cabrilla | reverse complement strand
GTTTCCCCCTGCTGTTCAAAAGAGCATTACATGACAGTGCATCAGGGTCAACTCATAAATACCTTTCACTCTCACTGCCTGCTTGATGCTTTGGCTTAAACATAATTAGATTTGCTCCAACAACTGATGTCTTGTTCAGATTGTGTTCCACAGTGTGTTCTCATTATCATAGAGATCATCATCTTGGATATTAAAATTTAAAACAGATAAATATGCCTAAGCCTGATACAACAAGAACGTTACGACCTTCATAAGGTATTTGTACAGAATATGCAATTATATAGTATACACAAGCACATGGAAACAGTCAATTAATGTATGTTTCCACATGTGACATGACTTGCAATACTAAACACAGTAAGTTTTTAAATCATGTTAGATGCAACCTACTTTTATTTTTAGCATCAGTGCTCGGAGCTATACCTTGACATTTATAAATGTGTTCAGGGGGTTTTACTCAGACAAGAGAAATAACTTTATTTTCCCAGTAGGAAGACTCTAAACTCATATAAATGCTCAGTAAGAGGTTGATGTTAGATGAGATATAATGCTCCAATGAGCAAATTTTGTAATATGTTTTTTATTACACAACAGTGGTGTTTTTGGAATTCCTGGGCGTCGAGTCCTCCAGGCTTAAAAGAAAAGGACCATCCAGATTGTTACCACGAAGTGTGAAATCCAGCATCTGTGATTGTATGGGGATGTGTTAATTTCCATGGCATCATGGGTTTCTGTCACATCTGTGAAGGCACCATTAATGCTGAAAGGTACGTGCAGGTTTTGGAGCAACATATGCTGCCGACCAGACAACGTCTTTTCCAGGGACGTCCCTGCTTATTTCAGCAAGATAATGTCAAGACACATTCTGCATGTTGAAATAGCATGGCTTCAAAGTAAAAGAGTGCAGGTACTAGACTGTCCCGTCTGCTGTCCAGACCTGTCTCCCATTGTGGAAAATATGTGGCGTATTATGAAGTGCAAAATATAACAGATATCATGAACTATTGAGCAACTGAAGTCGAAGAATTAGATTAGATTAGATTAGATTCAACTTTATGGTCATTGCACGTCACAAGTACAAAGCAACAAAATACAGATAGCATCTAACCAGAGGTGCATTACCAATACATACATACATAACCAACTTTCTTTCAGTTGAATATAATCAAAATGAACTGCACCCGTGTGTAAATGTTTAAGTTATTTCAAGCCTTTGGAATTAATGGAACTTCCTGAAGTGGATTCAGTTGTCAAAATTGTTAAAGATAACTCGATTGTGTATCTGTTTGATCAGTCCACCCATACAGACCAACCACACAACACACAATGACAAGTAAAAACTTATTCTCAGGGAATTATTTTTGAACAAAAGTTGTCACATGGGGGCAGTATGACTACCTAACCATGCTGTAAATTGTAAGGATTCTGCATGCAGTAGCAGCATTCACACCTTATTTACAGAATCTATGGTGCTCCATTTTAAGTGAAAGCTATAATGTATCTCATAAAGCCAACTGTAAATGTGGCATCATGAGCACCTTATATGAGTGCTATGAGTCCATTATGCATTATTCATGACTGGTAGGTCATAACTGCTTTAACAGCATTAATATTCATCATATTCTATTGTGCAATACAAATGTTTCAAAATGCATCTGACCACTTAACACCTCCACTGTGGCAGATTAAGTCTAACTGTCTCATTCAAAAGCACTTTGACTGTTAGAGGAGAGCTGAGCACTTGTCATTCACTTTGCCCAGCTTGGTTTTTCACAGCATGACCTCTGGATCAAACTATGCATTATGACTGCCATCCACAAGGTTTTACCTGAAACTTCTTGCTGTTAGCTGTGACCATTAGTTAAAAAAAGCATCTATTTAAGATGTTTCTTTGATTAAAACTCAAAGTGTGACAAAACCTGCTTTTTTGTATGCAGAGAGAATGATACGAGATGTATAAATGCAGCAACTCTGCAGAGGCAAAGCAGGTGCAGCCTGAAATGAAGCAGAAACAGCACAGCGAAAAATATTAATGGTTAACTTAAATGGGCTGTGTTTTTCATTCGAAATGTCTAATTGATGCGCATGCTAAGTTAGCCACCTGGATCCATTTCCCCTCCAGAATTAAGCCTCTTTTAATTTCTCCTCATTGCTGACCTTCATCATTCTAAACCAGCTGAGTAAACAGATCGGCCTCCTGCATCTGAACATTAAGTACTACAAATATGTAAATAGGTCTATGTGCAAATGTTGTAACTTAATCTTAGCCTTGTTATGAAAATTAAACTTGGGTGGGTCTGCTTTTGTAGATGATGCTTCAATGAACTGCTTGCACCTTATAGTGTCTTTTCAACAAAGTTCAACTGGATCTCCTCATAATACTCCTTGCACCACCACCTAAATAAAAGTACTTTATTAGCATATAGTAATATTGTATTATTATTATTAGTATATTACATTTTTAAGAATAAAATGGCATTTACCGATTGTTTTTCAAATGGACAGCAACTACCAATTCAGTTTTTGTGACATTTCTGAACAGATTTGTAAATGTAACGCAGTTGCACATGTAATCTGTTACTTTTCCTCGTGAGGTGGTGCAACAGACACCATTCACACAGCTTCCTCCAGCAGCAGCCGGAGGGGTTGAGGGGAGCCACCGCTGTGGTTACATTAAAAACTGCATCGCCTTTTGTGACAACTGTAGATCAGTGAGCCATCAGCTCCCCCCTCGCTCTTGTTTCAGGGATTTGTAGTTTTTAGTGTAAAGAACGCCGCCGTGCGGTAGAGGAGGTTTGTGAGAGTAAAACTACAGTTCCCTCAGAGCTACTCGGAGGTGTTAGTTGTCAATATGGCTGTTGTCAGACAGACAAAGCAGAGAGGCAAATAATTCGCCTCTGATTAGAAATCCTTGGAAAGGGGTCGGACAGGGCACTGTAATCATATCGCGTTATTGTTCGGCTGCAGTAAAAGACACAGCGGGTCTTTGCTCAAGTTATAAAGTTAAATGGTTAAGTGGACGGTTTGAACCGAGGTAAGTCATGTGCTTAGCTATCTACAACACTGAAAGTGATGTTATTAATATCAAACGCTAGCCAGCGACCGCGGCTAACGTCAGCTAGTATCAGCGTTGGCATGGCTAGCATGTTATGCTAATCATTCCACAACCCCACTGCCAACGAAATAGCATATGTTAAGTTGCTAACCGTCTTATGTGATGCATATGGACTGTTGTCAGTATAAATTCAGAGACAGGGATACTGGAAATGAGTCTGGGTTAAAGGGTTGCAAGCTGGCTAATTGAACGTTACATTGGGCATTGTCCGCCTGCCACAGAAACATTTGCTAACGTTAGCTTTTGGGCAAAGGGCGTGAAAGCTGGCATCACCAGTGGCTTGCCTGCAGCGCTGAGACGAGCGACAGATTTGTGCTCTCACTGCAGGGCCCATAGTCAGCAAAACAAAAACACATGGACGAAAAAGAGATAGCACAAACTATGATCAATGTTGGGACAATTTAGAGAACTGCACTGGCAAAGAAACGAGTTCGGTTTACATTGAGAATATGTGGTGCAAAATGCATGCAAACTGTATTTAGGTAAGTAAGCTTTGCATGATGCAAAACAAAACGTGATTTATCGGTTGTCGTTATCTTTGTAAATATCTTTGTGAAATGTCTTTTTCTGAGCTTTGAAGAGTTCTTGGAGTTGGTTGGACTGTTATGTGATTATCAAATCCGTTCGGGATGTGTACAAAAGGAAGTTTGTCAAAGACAGACCCCCTTCCGTTGATGTTATAATGCTCTTAAAATTAAATAGTAGAAGTAGGCTCAGTCATAAACTCCTCTCTGTGTCTCAGTCCGGGGTAAACACATGTCCATCTGGTATGTGATCTACTGTAAACCTGTGTAGGACATTGATTTATATTGTGCTGAATCTATGTTCCGCTGCAAGACAATTGTGTTTCAACCATATCTAACTTGGGCTAAACTGAATAGTTTACTTTATAAATACTTAACCAGGATGGCTAATGCTATTTAATGATTAGTTTTGTCTTTAAGCACACAAGGTGTCACACTAAAACTAGTTAGTGCATGTTAATAAATCAACTTATAGTAACAGTATAACAGTCATAGCTTTATTCTGTGCAGCTCTTCCTCTGGCATGTGACAGGTTTTGCAGTGTAACTGCGTTTGCCAATGATTTACAGCTTTAGTACCCTTCCTTATGAATTTTTAATGATAACTCAAGAAGCTAGTTAATGTTCTCCAGTGCTACTAAGCTACCCTTTGGTACCAAAGTAATGTATTTCAGCAGCCACTCAAAGTGATTGTTCTCTGTTATTTGTGTGAAATGTTAATAATTGTTCCTTTCCATTTAAAGCTGAGTGTAACAGACCTTTAAAGGCTTATATTCTCAACAGTCATATTAGTTTCCTTCATGGTAACTTCAAAACACTGCAGACACTCTGGAGTCATTTAGTTTTTTTCTGTCCTCTGCACAGCTTAGACTAACACAGATGTAGAAAAATGCCAGTGACCCCTTTTAAACCATTTATCATATGGCTGGCACAGAAGATGGAAAATCTGCCGCAGTCCGATTCCAGTTGCATTGATTTTGAGCACAGCAAATTGCTTATGAAAAACATACAGCGTGGGTGGTGTGCAGAGCCGGGGATATATTGTAGCTCTTAAAGAATGGCAGTCAGAATGTTAAGATAGCATCAGCTGTCAAGGTGACTCTGGCACTCTGCGTGTGTTGCCTGCTGGTTCCCAAAAATAGCTGATTTTTATGCCCTGCCCCTCCCTCCCTTTTTCTTTCACACTCTATCTCTCGCTCTTGTCTTCCTTTTCTTATTTGCTGCCTCTTTATTTTCTTCTTGCAGTTTTTTTCTCCTTTCCCACCCCTCTCTTTCTACTTTACCCCCTAACTCTCCTCCACTACCTTTCTCTGCCTCACTCCTCCTTTCCCATCATTCTCATTTTTCTCCCCATCTGCAACTGCGTTCCTTTTCACTCTTTCCTACTTAATCCTCTCATTGCCTCCACCATCCCTTCATCTGTCTCATTTTCTCCCTGACTTTCCTCCTCGCGCCTCCTTTTCTCCATCTCTCTTTCTCTTCTTGTTTCCCTCCCTAGATCTTGAACACCCACTTATTTGCTTTCCTTAACTTCCCCCTGCATTTCCTGTTCCCTTTCCCCTCCTCTTAGTTCTCCTCTGTCTCACAACCTGTCTGTCTTGTCTCTCATCCAGCAGCAGGATGTCTGAGTTCAGCGAGGAGCCGCGCTTCACTATTGAGCAGATAGATCTGCTGCAGCGGCTGCGTCGCACCGGCATGAACAAGCAGGAGATCCTGCACGCGCTTGACACTCTGGACCGGCTGGACCGGGAGCATGGCGACAAGTTTGGCCGCCGCACCTCTTCCTCCTCCTCCTCCTCGTCCTGCTATGGAGTAGGCGGGGCCAACAGCTGCACCAACAACTCTGCCTCTAATACTACTACATCTTTCAACAATAACAACACTGCCTCGGCAACCACCACCTCTTCCGTGACATGCAACGGCAACAACAGCGGCGAGGGCAGCACCGGCGATCACTCCGCCACCGCCGCCTCTTCCACAACCTCCAAAATCTCCACTGCCACGCAGACGCAGTTCAGCAGCGCAGGGGGACTCTCGCCCTCCCCTAGTAACAGCTATGACACCTCCCCACCTCCAGGCCCACCGCCGCCTTCTGCCATCTTGCCCTCCCCGGTCTCACTGGTGGCTCTATCACAGAACGGCCGGGATAGCCTCGCCGCCACACCCAACGGGAAGCTGTCTCCTCCCAGATACCCAGTGAACAGCGCGGCCGCAGCACGAGCGTTTGGGTTTGAAGCTACAGAAGAGGACCTGGACATTGACGATAAGGTGGAGGAGCTGATGAGGTCAGTAGTAACAGTAAAGGTGAAGCGAGCTCTTAAACTTTGTTTGGGAAACTTTCCACTCATGGCCATTTGTCCAACTTTAAAGGGATAGTTCATGCATATCAGAAACCAACTTCACTTGCCACTATTTAGTTTCATAAAAAATCCACTGAATGCTTATATAGTAATATTACTCTCCTAGCCAGTACAGCTCAGAGAGCTTACAGCTTTGCATCCATTACACTACTTGGAAGTATTTCATACAACTTAATATACAAAATCCCAAACTATCCCTTTAACTCTGTGCTTATAGAGCTGGACAGTATGTTAACAGTGGCAATGTAAGACTAGATATCCTATGAGATTGTGAGATCTGTTCAAAGCAACAGAGCTAAAATGTGTTGTCTTTTTCTGAAAGGCTCCATTTACTCAAGTGTGAGACTAGAAGACCGCTCTTGCTTTATTAAATGAAAAGCAAGCAAATGAATGAATGAACAAATGTCCATCATATCTACAGTCATAATGATCCTTTCACAAAATGTTGTTGTATATCAGGCACGCAAAAAGCACTTCTGAAAGCAACCTTGGAGGCTTTTATCCGTCTTTTCTCACTGATGCATTTTCATTTCGATCGACTTGTGTAACAGTGGCCTCTTGGTTGAAGTCTGGGGTTCATCTGTATTGGCTGTAATATCTGTAATGTTGAGGAAAAGGACACACTGTTTTTGTCAGGGATAATTAGATAGTACCAACTGGAAACTCGACTGAAGCTCCATTGTCTTCAGCTGCTGTTGGAACATGTGGAGGTTCAGAGTTCCTTGTTGAGTTTGGAAATGGTCATTGAAAAACAATTTTAGAAAAAAGTTAATTTAGTTTTGGAGCTTTTGATTATACCACATGATCTCCATCAGCACATGGAGTTTGGGCATTAGTCTTTGAATCCTTTGTTTTTATGTAAGTGAAATGTGTTTTTCCATTGTAAAACATGCCTAACGGCTGTATAAATAAAGAGACATATGCAAAAAAAGAGTGTTTCAGACAGGGTGACTACAGGTATATTCAGGTATGATTAAAAAATATGTGGCTTTTTAAAAAATCAAAGCATGTCACATGTTCTCATAGAAACCCAAAATACAAGAATGAACCTGAAAATGAGCATATGTCTCCTTTAAAATGTCCTTTTCTTGTTGAGGTTCCAAGTTTGTACTTGACCTTGAAGACCAAACTTGAGAAAACAATTCTCACTCTCAAGTCCATTTAGTAGCTTTAGTAACTTTGGCTTTCGATTAAAATTCACTCACATAGCTAATGCACGGTTGGCTGCTGAGGTAGTGTTAGTTGATTTGTCTGTGGCTACAGGATTTGTCTGTTTGAAAATAGTTTTGCCATCTCAGTCCTTTTTAGTGACATTGGTTTTCTGTTATTGGGGGTAGAGGTGTCAGTTGTGCTGAAATGCTTTTCATCCAATCTGTAATTATGCAAAGTCATAAAATGAAATGAACTGATCACTGATGCATTCCATGTCATCATTATTTATTTGGTAGCACTTTTGCCACTAATACAAAGACAGCTGGGGGAAGGGGAAGACTTCTTGTCACTTCTGTTACCTTTAAGATGCAATTCTACTTTTTCTTTCGTGTTGCATTGGTTAAACTGTTGATAAGAACATGGGCGAAGGTTTGCACCTGTAATGTCTTTGTTGGGATGCTTGTTAGTCATGTATGTATTTCTGGGGAGGTGGAGCTACTGAGCTGGCCTTTGTAGAAGGCAGAACACACTGTGACACAAGAATATTTAAACAAATGTCCTCAATAAATGGATCAATTGTTTAGTTGTTTGAAGATTGCCTCTCTGTTTGGACTAATTGAAAAATGAACTTATGGCAGAACCAGAATGGTGCATTTTGTTTGTGAGTTATCAGTAATCAAGATAAATGAGAGCTAATATTTCACTATTGAAGAAGTAAAGAAGAAACAGACAAGGGGAAGTGCTGGCATAGACTGTCTCTTTCCAAGAGACCTGGCTACTCTACTTAATTTTTTTTAAGTGCAGCAGGACCACATGACAGTTGTGATTAGTACATTTGTCTTGTACAGCGTGTACTACATGTAGATGGACATCCTGTGATGCTGTATCAAAATAACAGACAGGCATAAAGACGTTCTTGTGGGGATTATGTGTAATTATGTTACTGCATATAAAGGAAAGAATTCTGTGGCAAATGCTGGAAAAGGCTTTAGGGTTTGAATTTTGGAAGGAGGAAAGGAGAGAAATCTGTAATCGTGCACCTCTGAAAACATGAATTCACGTTCTGTGACATCAAACAACGTTAGGTCTGAAAACACTGGGTCAGTATTTACTTAAAGGTATGGTATGCAGGATCGCAGACGTACCACACAGGATCAGGGGACGTGTGCTTTCAGTGTTGAGCTGGAAGGAGGAGGGGCTAAGTTTGAATGTTGTGTTTACAAATAGTACGTTTTATTTCTTGCACAGTATATCTTCAGTCTTTTGCTGACAAAAAAACTGCACTAACATTCCAAATAGGCTTGGCGATAGGACTGGGCTTTATGGCAAAAATAATGATCACGATATATTTTTTCATATTGTCTGATCTCGATTATTATCATGCTTTTTTTTTTTTACATTGTTTTTAAACTGCCAGTTTTAAAGCATCTGTACTGAAAACTAAAGAAACTAGAGATTAGTTCAATATTTTATTAACATACAGAGTAAATAAGATATAAAATAATTATAGAAAAATTTTCACTCAACAGTGCAACAACTGTAGAAAAATATAACACTAATGGTCCGGTGGCTGAACAGCTAGTAGTGAATGACTACTGAATGAATGTAGCTGAAAGCAGCTCTGCGTTTAGCTCCACATTCGGTCTTTCTGTTTACTTCTCCGGCAACTTACAAACAGAAATGGAGCAGGAAAAGGTCGACTCCGACTGGCTGTTGTCATGCACATTTCCGCCATGTATGGTCGAGTAAATATGCTCACAGCTGATCACCGTAATCGACCTGAAATTTATCATGGTCACTAATCGCGATCATAAAATCGCCCAGCCCTACTTGCCGATTAATCAAACTATTATTTTGGCTTCCAACATTTATGAAAACAAGCTAATTGAGATAAATTGGTTGGGCCGCATTCCATTTTGCAATGATTCTCACATTTTGTCCTGCATTATAAATGCCTCTCACTTTACAACACTTTCCACTGTTTCTGCTGAATTACTGACTGGAAAATGTTTAATATATTTGTTACCTCTAAAGTATTTATTTAATGTATACATATTTATATATTATTTTTTTATTATTTATCTCAGGTTTTGCATTTCTTTTATAATGAATTTTTCAGTTGAAAGGTAAACAGACATGTTCTTTCAACAGTTGCTGTAGTCTTAGTTCCAAATAAATTCCAAATTTAAGAAATTAATTTTACTTTAGTTTCAGAAAGACAGTGGTTGTGATGAGCATATTCATTCAGCATGGATTCTAGAACAAAATTGAGTTGCCAACAAAGTAAAACAACTCTTCATTACAAGTTCTTCTCCCTGAGTGGTTCAAAGGGTTCAAAAATGAAACCATTCTACAGCCATTACTGTGACAGTTTCACTGTTCAGACTATCACAGTCCACATGTTAGCCACCTCCTCTGTTCTCCTAAGCGCTTCGTACACGAGCCTCCCAGCTGCCCTGTATGAACAGTCAGAATAAGAATAGACATTCAGACCTCAGGCTCTATCCTCAGCACTGCACTAGCTGTCCCGTTGCTCATTCACACTGCCTCTGCATTAAATTACATGTCCTGCTTAGACAGCCCAAGAAGTTAAGTAGCGTTCAAAAGCCCTCGTCCTCTCCGCCTGTAGGACTCTCCAGCGTCTCGCTCGGCAGGGCTGCAGGGGCGTGACACGCAGTTACAGCTTGTCAACAATCCCACGGTGCCCTTCTGATTTTTCTCTCTTTTAAGTGCACATTTCAGTCTCTGTAGGGGTTCGGCCTTTGAGTTGGCACCCTGCAACCCCCCCACCCCCCTCCGCCTACCTCCTCCCTCCTCCACTTCCCACTCTTCCTCAGTCTTGTACAGCAGCTTGTGCTACATTGATTCGCTGGTGTCGATACAAGCAGCGTTTTGAGCTCTAATTTTAGCTGCGCCGCAAGAGGCTGGTGTGGAGGATATTGATGCTGGATGTCAAGAGTCGTGACGCATTTTCATTTCAGAAATATGCTAACAGAGCACTCAGGACTTTGATGCGTTCTCCATTTTGACTGTCTGAATCTAGGGTACTGACTGGTTCAAAGGATGCTGTGGTTACATGGTTTTAGCACCAGTGCTGTTAAAGTTAGGTGGGGGCCGGAGCCCACTGGAAATGCCTTTCAGTAAAAGAAAAAAAAAGTATGCTCCATCAGTATGGATAAATGCACCAACCAGTTTACACATTTGACAGGTGTTCACAATCTGTACCAGCAGAGGAATTAAGCCAAGACAGACATAAGCTTGTGGGTGTGTGGGTGTCTATGCATGTGTATGTTATTGTGTATGTATAGGGGAGGGGATTGGGCCCAAAGCCAGAAAGCAGGGTGGGTACACAGTGTGACTGCACATGTTCACTCACCACTCTCCATTCCTGCAAGTCTGTGCATGTTTTATTTTTTCCCCCGCTGAGGACTAAGATAGTGGAAACACGTCCGCCAAATACATTTTGAAGATATAGATTACTCGATTGTGGCTCACTTCATTTAAATTCATAGTCCTTGCCTTTGTGTTCCTCTGAAATGAAACGTTGATTATGTCGCAGCCATAAAAGAAAAGAACAATACAGCTTTAGTGCCGTCTGCATGCACTGTAGATTAAAATGGAGCCGTGGTGTTGGAGTTTTTCTATGAAAAGGGTTCAATATATAACATAGGTTGGATTATCTGACAAGTGATCAGTTACTGTACAATAAAGAATGCTTTGTGTTTGCTGGGGAGTTTAGCTTTTTTGTTTGTTCATGTTCTGCTCATGGGGAAATGTTGGGTGTTAACATTACAGTGGAGGTGGTAAGAACCATGTTAAAGGATGCAAACAATGCAACATAATGATTTAATGGTGATGTCGTTGAATATCAGTGGTCTAATTAATGTTAAAAAGAGAGATAAAGCTTTAGCTAAATTTAGAAAAGGGAAAATGCAGATTATTTTCCAACAGGAGACACACAGTTTACAGGAATTAATTTTCTAGTTCTTTTGGACAAACACATAAAAGGGGTGTTATGATATTGATATCTAACAAGTTATTATTTGAACTGATCCAAGAAATTGGTGATAATTAGGGAAGATACATTATGATAAATGGGAAATTAGAAAACCAACTAGTGACACTTCAAAATGTATATGCTGCTCCGGATAGTGGAAGAGATTGGTATCAGAAAATATTTGGAAATATTTAGAAATGGATATCAGGATGTTTGGAGAGAACTCCACCAACTTGAAAATAGGTACACCCACTACTCTGCCCACATGTTGTATACTCCAGAAAAATTACTTTTGAAAAGTACTTTTTACAAAGTAAGGGAGAAAGTGCAATTTTAGTAAGTTTAGATGCAGAAAAAGCTTTTGATAGTGTGAATTGGTCATTTCTATTTAGGGTTTAAGGAAATTTTGGATTAAATGAGGAGTCAGTGAAGTGTATTAGATCAATATATCAGGAACAACAAGGATAAAAGTTAATGGTAATTTCACAAAACGATTCAGCTTAGAAAGGGGGACGAGGCAGGGTTGCTGTTTATCACCAAGACTCTTTGCATTGTTTGTCGAACCATTAGCTCAAATGATCAGACAGGAAAAGGACATAAAAGGGGTGAAGATAGGAGGGGAGCAACACAAGGTGGGACTATTTGCAGACGTCATTTGAATCTTTTTAACACAACCCAATGAAAGCTTTCCAAAAACAATGAAACTACTAGAGAACTTCGAAAACTACTCAGGATATAACAATTAATGTAGCAAAAACACAGCTTTTATCAATAAATGACTCTCCCTCTCAGGAGAGAAGGGAAAAATACAAGCTCAAGTGGAATTAGAAATCAATCAAATATTTGGGCGTAAATGTTACAAAAATAAAAAGCTGTATGATGCAAATTACACAAAAATAAATTTTAGGAAGGACTTGGAGAGATGGTCAGTTGTCTGTTTAGAGGATAGAGATAATAAAAATGAACATTTTACTCAGGCTTTTATATCTTTTTCAATCTCTACCAGTGATGATCCCACAAAAACTATTTATAGAATGGGACAAGAAACCCAGGATCAGGTTCAAAACACTGCAGCTCTCTAAAGATAAAGGAGATCTGGCTTTACCAAACTTCAGAGAATATTTCTACGCCGCACAAATCAGACCCCTGATATACTGGTGCAACCTAAAACATGTAATCTTTTGCCGTTGATGCTGGGTGAACGATGAAACCGAGCGTGTAAATCCATGTAAATGGTGAAAAAATAAAAGCTGAAATAGTGTCCCTACAGAAGTCATGCCGGGGGTTTTATCTGCACTACATATCTTTTTGATATGTCTGCCAATTGGGCTTTACTTCACCTTGCTAAATTTATTTGAAAAAGTGTGGTACTTTGAAATGCTGTTTGATGTTTCGCTATGCAAAATACCAGCTTGGTTCTTCAGATTTTGCTGCTGACAGTGTGTTAAGTGGTATTGCTGTGTTCTGACTTGTGTTGTGTGTGTGTCTACAGGAGGGACAGCAGCCTGGTGAAAGAGGAGATCAAAGCGTTCCTGGGGAACAGGAGGATCTCTCAGGCAGTGGTGGCACAAGTTACCGGTTAGTAGCAGCACTGGCTGACACTCTGATGTGATGATGCTGTTCATTTAAAGTGTTGCAAACAAACTGTCATTCTGTGTTTATCCCCAGTTAAAATTTTGCTTTTAAATGTCAAAGGATGGGTCCATTTTTTTAGTTGATGGTGTTCTTTGACTATTCAGATCAAAACTTTCATATTTTGGTCAAATGTCTTTACTCTCTTAGAGTGTAATAGTTACTGCTGTGGAAAAAAACCTTATTTTAGCCACCTAAAAAAAAAGGACCACCTTTAAGAAAAAAGTAAATTCTTAATTCGTTTCGGTGTAGACTAGGTTAAGAATATTTTTTACTGCTTTACCGTGCCATCAAACAGCACATTCTAACAAGGAACTGTGACCTTTCTTCAAAGTCACCAGACTCCATTGACAAAAGCACTTGATTTACTTTGCAGAACATAAAGTTGCCGGTTTAACGTTCCCCTGTCTCGTTCAGTTAGTATGTTTGTGCTTTGCACAGCAGTACAGTGTTGTGATTTCCAAAACTTAGCTCAGCTAATGTTGACTAAGCTAGTGTAAGTGTTCACATTGATTATAACCTTATTGATTAGCTGACTGTGGTATCCTGCGTCACTATTTTTCACGAAGGCAGACAAAAGAACACAGATGGATCAGAGGGGGCTTGTTAAATAGAAAAGTAAGAAAATGTCATCATGTAATATGATTTTCTGCGTTTTCAAATAAAAACCTACAACTGTTCACACTCACATTCCGGGTAATTTAGAGTTAACAGTTAACCTAATGTCTTTGGACTGTGGGAGGAAGCCGGAGTACCCAGAGAAAACACCAACGGGTCGAATCCTGAACCAGTAGAAAGGAGTTAATTTAACCAGCAGTATTTCCTGTGCTACTGCTTGTGATGGGAGTAGAAATAAACTTCAAGCTAAGGAGAGAGAACACACTTTGCCCCTCTAGTATTCCCTTCTGTCTCTCTTAAATTCTTCCTAAGGGTAGTCTACAAATTGAGCCGGGGCTTGATGCAAATCACTCTGTTGTAATTCGATGTCTGGCTGCTTTCCAGGCATCAGCCAGAGCAGGATCTCCCATTGGCTACTGCAGCACGGCTCCGACCTGAGCGAGCAGAAGAAGAGGGCCTTCTACCGCTGGTACACGCTGGAGAAAACCACACCAGGTACATCAGAGTCTGATGTAGTCTTTGAACCCTTGCCCTGCACACTCCTGACGTGTTGTGTGTTGGTCTAGTGTATATACATGGCTTATTAAAGGAATTAAATAAGCAGAACAGGGATGTCAGAATCTGGCATGGATCAACAATACCAGCTCTGTCAAGGTAGTCATCTAGGCCGTAATATAAACTAGTTTAGTCCCTGAATATTTAGCTATGGTTGAAGAAAAGTTGACGAGTTCTAAAGTTGGATGTAAAGATAGCGGAAGAGTTTGCCTCACTAATCGCAGCAGGAGGTCAGCTCCAAAGAAAGGAAGCACAGTAGGAAACACTCCGCTGTCAGCAGTTTCTTGATACACCGTTAATGAGATAAGTAGAAGTAGACTGCGTCTTGTGGTGTCTGTGGTGCAGCGAGATGTGATATACAGTATATGATGCCTCAATTCTGTTAGTATGTTCTGTGATATGAATTGGAAGCCGGTGGAGACGAAGGAAAATAAGTCTGTAACAGTAGCAGTTTGTAGGAAGTCCTGTCTCCTAAAAAACGTGTTCCCATACAAGCAAACTGCATTGTCAATGAGGTTATGATGCATTTTCTCCTGGATTATGTTTGTTTTGGAAGCATTACAAATAGGAATCTAATTAAAGTCTGCATAACCCTGTATAGGGAGAAGGTCGGGTTAGTTGGATGGGACTTTGACCCGTATAAAACCAAAAGTCAATGTTACGTAACACTATGTAAACAAACACTTTGTGAGCAAACATTGACTTTTTAAACTTGCATAACATTCCTAATTTATGTATGTTTCTGTATTATTGCTAGAAATCATGACCTTTTCCTAAACCTAACAAAAAGGTTTTGCTTCACTTCAGTGTTAACCAAGTGAAACTGCAACTGTTGCCAAGGAGAAAAGGTTTCCTCAAAACAAAATTGAGAATACAGTTTTCTTATATGAGAATGTAATTTAGGAGACATGGTTTTCATTTTGGCACCTCATTTCAATTTAAGGTTAAGGTTGGAAAAGGGTGATTACTCTTGGAAAGGTTGGACCAACATGAACCTAGTTCTTTTGCTGGGCTGGAGCTGGTTTGTAGTTGGTTCAACTTGCGAACCTGTTTGCTTTTCCTCAGGCTTGAGAGCCGGGTTATCACGTCACTGCTCTGTCAGCAAGTATAACAACAACAACGCCCGACTTCATCGTCTCTTTACAAATGTCGCTCCTGGTTTCGCGAGCCCACATTAGCATCCAAACACAACTGGTACAACACATTTGTTCTGCTCGTTCATGTGACTGTGTTCTGCACTAAGGCAACAGTCTGACTCTCCTCAGTGAACCAGTCAGTTTGAACAGAGCTGCTCACTCTCTGTTGCCTCCGTTATCACTCAGAAGATTGTTTACTGAAATACTCTTCAGTGTTGTGAAGAGGAGAAGTTAAAACTTTGGATAACATCTTGATATTTTTCAGCCATCATCTAGAGGAAGCTTTAAATGCTCTTCCTGCACAGCTGTTTTATTGCGATTACGTGTCTTAACTCTAAGTGGAATTTAGCTTCATTTAGCTGAATGTCAGATATCAAACTAGGGGCCTGATTCATGTGCACGCATAGCCCGACTGTGTCTGTCTTATTTTTTAGTGTCTAGTGTTTACCTGGTTATTATTTGACAATTTAATTCACAAGTCAGGTCAAGTCTCTACTAAGTAAAGTCTTCATTTCTTATTTTTGCGAGCTAAGTCCGAACCCGAGGTCAAGTCTTGAGTCGACTCTCAAACCGTCATTAAAATAGTTTTAACCTCCGTTTTGTTTACATCAAGTAGTTTAAATGTTTCTGCTTCTGTGGGGAAAGACGCACAAGTCTGTTTTCTTACACAACCTTAAATCCACACTTCTCTGCAAATGGTTAACAGCAAAAACAACAGGCCTCATGCTGGCTCCGGATCTCAACGTGCATATGCGCGCGTACCCATATGTGTGCGTGCGCGCTGTATCAACCTATAGCCAGGCAGCAGACATCCCACGCCTCGTCCTCTGCGGCATGTTCCTTGGTGGAGCCCTGCCAACACCGACAGCAGTGGAAACTGCTCAGTGCTATTTATGGGCAGACTGAGCCCGGCCCAGCTCAGCCCAGCCCCGCACACACGCCTCCATCACTGCTGCAGAGGAAAGTGATGCCCCATTCATGCAGTTCTGATAACCTGGACTGTTCTGGGCGACCCAGTTAGGCCTTGTTCACAATGTTCATGCCACATGAGGTTATGATACTCAAGGTGAGCTTCTGACCCCATAATATATCTGAGCTGTTAGATACAATGTGGCCAGTTTAATGAGTTTTAGTGCAAATTAAATCTTTTGTGTGCTTTTCTTTTCTGCCGTGGTCCTGATTTGAGATGAGGCAGCAAAGTCTTTGTCAGCACTATTCAGTCGAGTTTATAATCACAATATATTGTGAGATTTGCAAAAGGCTGTGTGCATTCTTGCATATATTTTCATAAAGGGATGGGCTTTCTGGTGTCTCGCGCTGCGTTCAGTTCATCTGCCAAAACAGACACTACACACACACAATGGGCCTCATTTACGAGCACTGCGAACACACAAATCTGTGCTTAAACTGCAAACCTTTTATGCACCAATCCAGGATTCATCAACATTTTTTCACCTGAAGTTGTTCGTACAAATTTAAAACTGCCTCACACCATGCATGCACACAAATGGAGGCCCAGCAAAGCATATTAAAACTACCAATGCATTTGTCAAATGTATTAAATAACCAAGAAATGCACTCCCTTTCATTATTTCAATTATTGTTATTATTCAACGAGATTACAATGGAATATATGAGTCCATTTTGAAATGTAACTTTTAGTTTTCATTGTTTTTATTAATTTGGCTTATAATAAGTGGCTACTCTAAAGTTCTGGTGCCATGAAGTTGTGCGTATGCAGCCAGTTTTAAGTGGTTGCAAATGAACAGGCAGGCACGGTTTGTAAAAGCTTCCAGTTTACAACCAAGCAGGTTGTCAGCCGTTTCCAACAGCCTGAAACTGATCCACTAACACGGTGATAACAACAAAATTGACGTATTTTTTGTGCAATTTAAGAATATTTCTCCATGCATATAAGTGAATAAGGCCTGGTTTTACAGCATTTTTTAAAAATACTTTTAACTGGAAAAGTTACAGATATATCTGCAGACTATATGCTCCCAAGGCTGATTGTGGCCTTTGACTGATGCTCCATCCCCTCTACTCCAGGTGCCACTTTAAATATGCGGCCAGCTCCGTTACCTCTGGAGGAAATGGAGTGGAGGCAAACCCCACCCCCCATCACCACTGCCCCAGGAACCTTCCGGCTGCGTCGAGGAAGTCGCTTCACTTGGAGAAAAGAGTGCCTGGCTGTGATGGAGAGGTGAGCGAGGGGGGCAGCAGGTAGAAGGAAGTAGATTAAAGATGATAAATGGGAGTTTGTTTCATAACTTCTCACTTATTTCCACATGGAGTTGAGGAAACATTGCAGCCTTTGCAAGAAAACGTCTGGACAGTGAGCCTGTAACTCCTGTCATGCAGTCTCAATATTAGCCTGGTTGTGCTGCATACATAACTCCACGTTGACATCGTCCTTGTGTAGTGAAATTAATTTAATCAGTGTGATGCTTCTGCTATTTATAGCTACTTCAACGACAACCAGTACCCAGACGAGGCCAAACGGGAGGAGATAGCAAACGCCTGCAATGCTGTTATTCAGAAGCCAGGTAAACCACACAACCCAAAACTATCTGTTTTGTTATTTGTGTTGGATGAGAGCTTTTTATCTGTATGTTAATGCAAATACAACTACACAACCTTAGTAATCCATCAGCCTTTACAGGACATCTTAATACATTTGATGTTATACATCATTTTTTCAGAGCTGAAACAACAATATGATTAATTATTAACCAGAAAACGTATCTGCAACAAAAAAAAACAACCTTTTTCCATCATCTGAAATGTGCTTATTTGCTGCTGCTCTTTTGTGACCAAAGCATTTGGCTCTAATGTTTATTGGACTTCATCTGAATTTTCCAGGCCAAACATCTGTGTCCCATCTGTTGTGTGATCAGCCCCTTATGCAATTAAATACAGTTATTTCCTTTCAACAGATATTTTACCACCGTCTTATATGAAACAATTGTGTTTAGAAAAGCACAAATAAAAGTGTAATTCACAGCTTGAGGGAGCAGATGGATTTATAAACAGAGACCCAAAATTAAATATAAAGATTTCAACAGACTGGAGGAAAAAAAACTAATTCAAACAAGAGCTCATCATTGTGAATTGTTCATCGAGTGATCAGGTTGCCATGTGATTTGTTTCAGGGAAGAAGCTGTCTGATCTGGAGAGGGTTACCTCCCTGAAAGTTTACAACTGGTTCGCCAACCGTCGCAAAGAGATCAAGAGACGAGCTAACATTGGTAATGTGGGTTTGGGGGGAGGGACCCTGAATGTCCATTGACACTTTGATTGACACACCTCACATTTGAAATCATCCCTTTGCGTTAACATGACTTTCATATTTAATAACAGTAATTCTAAAACTTTTCTTATGCATTGAATGGTTTATCATTAATTCATTCATTATAATTAGCTTGATGGTTGTTAATCACTCACCTGAAATCTGTAATGACCTCTGGCAAAGCATCCCCACAGCTGCTGTAAAAAAACAAACAAACAGATTAGATCTCAATATTAGACGAACGACCCAGGAGAGAAGACAATAAAAGAATGAAAGAAGAAAAAGATCCAATTAGGATTTGCCCAAAGAAAATGTTGTGTTGTTGTGTTAACGTACAACCCTCAGCAGTGTAGTGGTTCCTAACCATTTTTGTCCTTCATCATGTGTTGACTTTAAACTGGATCTTCTTTATCACTGTTATTGTACATATTATTTAAACTGTTCAACTGTGTTGGTTTGGACAACCTCTGTGCCAGTGTGGCTTTTATCTTGTCTGGAATAGCCATTGTCCAACTCGAAGTATTTTTAAATCAACACTAAAGACTATTTGCTATTGTGTTCTTTTATCTATTTTATGTGTATTCTATTTAAAAGTTTTTAACGGTACCGCGCATTGTTTGCAAAAAAAATTGCTTCCTCGGCCACCATCACACAAGGGGGCGTGGTTTGTAGGGGGCGTGGTTTGTACCGTTCCCGCGGCTGCAGTTGGGTTTTATTGCATTTATCCATAGTTTTTGCTGACTAATTCAACCATTTAGCCATTACCTTTAGCTAACTAATTCAACCAATCATCTGTTAACTTAAGATATTTCAACTATTTATCCATTATTGTTACGTTTAGTTGACTAATACTGTCGAGTCAATAGCCTTAACTTAAAGTCAGCATAGAGGAGCACAGAGGACGCTGAACAACTCGTACAGATCTTTTCCATTGATTGAACCAGGATGGTTGGTATTGGTACAGTAGTAATATAGAACAGAACAGTGTAGGTTGATAACCTTGAAGAAAAGAGAAACATCATAATGAGAATTAAATCAATCAATCAATGCAGTCAATAACTTAAATCTCTCCAGTTAAACTAAGCAATTAACATTAATTCTGCAGGTTGATGAATTTTCTTAAAATGTATGTATGTATGTTGACATCTATGAAATTCCTTTTAATCCAATTTTTAAACAAATAATCTGATTTAAATCTTCAACAAATTATTCCTACCAATCATTTTAAATATAATCAAATCTTTCCAAACACACAAACTTAATTTTACAAAAATCTTTTCATTAAATGTAACTTAGACAAACAATTCCCCTCATGCAGTTTTACAACCTGACCCACAACTCAAACTACCTTATGGATACATTTCTACCTCACAAACTCAAAGAATTACCTGCAGTAAGAAATGAATAAATCTCTAGAGGAATGTTACATTATTAACCAAATTAATCAAAGATACACACCAGTGGCGTCTCTGTAGTCACTTCTCTCATGCTTGTCTCCCTGACTGAGAAGGACAAAGGAAAATC